>JAXRKP010000251.1:35000-45000 GCA_037039925.1 Doris montereyensis | reverse complement strand
GGCAAAATCTCACTAAGGAGAAAACTAAGGACGTGGATTTCAAACGAAGCCCATCGGATCCAGCAAATTTCTCTGTTGTTGCAGGTTTGTCATTTCAATTTTTATATTTTAAAGACAAACTTCTCTTCTGATGACCTTCTTCTTCTTTTCTTCTTCTTCTTCTTCTTCTTCTTCTTCTGATTCTTCTTCTTTCTTCTTCTTCTTCTTCTTCTTCTTCTTCTTCTTCTTCTTCTTCTTCTTCTTCTTCTTTCTTCTTCTTCTTCTTCTTCTTCTTCTTCTTCTTCTTCTTCTTCTTCTTCTTCTTAATCTTCTTCTTCTTCTTCTTCTTCTTCTTCTTCTTCTTCTTCTTCTTCTTCTTCTTCTTCTCTTCTTCTGATGATCTTCTTCTTCTTCTTCTTCTTCTTCTTCTTCTTCTTCTTCTTCTTCTTCTTCTTCTTCTTCTTCTTCTTCTTCTTCTTCTTCTTCTTCTTCTTCTTCTTCTTCTTCTTCTGATAAAGATTCTTCTTCTTCTTCTTCTTCTTCTTCTTCTTCTTCTTCTCTTCTCCTTCTCCTTCTCCTTCTGCTTCTTCTTCGTTAATCTTGATAATCTTTCTTCTTCTTCTTCTTCTTCTTCCTTCTTCTTCTTCTTCTTCTTCTTCTTCTTCTTCTTCTTCTTCTTCTTCTTCTAAGAAGAATTCTTCTTCTTCTTCTTCTTCTTCTTCTGCTTCTTCTTCTTCTTCTTCTTCTTCTGCTTCTTCTTCTTCTTCTTCTTCTTCTTCTTCTTCTTCTTCTTCTTCTTCTTCTTCTTCTTCTTCTTCTTCTTCTTCTTCTTCTTCTTCTTCTTCTTCTTCTTCTTCTTCTTCTTCTTCTTCTTCTTCTTCTTCTTCTTCTTCTTCTTCTTCTTCTTCTTCTTCTTCTTCTTCTTCTTCTTCTTCTTCTTCTTCTTCTTCTTCTTCTTCTTCTTCTTCTTCTTCTTCTTCTTCTTCTTCTTCTTCTTCTTCTCTTCTTCTTCTTCTTCTTCTTCTTCTTCTTCTTCTTCTTCTTCTTCTTCTTCTTTTCTTCTTCTTCTTCTTCTTCGTCTTCTTCTCAGAAGAAAAAGGAGAAGGAGGAGAACTTCTTCTTAAGGAGGAGAAGAAATCTTCTTCTTCTTCTTCTTCTTCTTCTTCTTCTTCTTCTTCTTCTTCTTTTTCTTCTTCTTCTTCTTCTTTTTCGTCTTCTTCTTCTTCTTCTTCTTCTTCTTCTTCTTCTTCTTCTTCTTCTTCTTCTTACGGAGAAGGAGAAGGTTACTTCTTCTTCTTCTTCTTCTTCTTCTTCTTCTTCTTCTTCTTCTTCTTCTTCTTCTTCTTCTTCTTCTTCTTCTTCTTCTTCTTCTTCTTCTTCTTCTTCTTCTTCTTCTTCTTCTTCTCTCCGTTATTGTTCTTCTTGTTCTTCTTCTTCTTCTTCTTCTTCTTCTTCTTCTTCTTCTTCTATTGTTCTTCTTTATGATTTATAGTTATTATTATTATTATTATTATTATTATTATTATTATTATTATTATTATTATTATTATGATTAAAAGGATGATTAGCATTATTATTATTATTATTATTATTATTATTATTATTATATTATTATTATTATTATTATTATTATTATTATTATTATTATTATTATTATTATTATTATTATTATTATTATTTAGAATTATTATTATTATTTATTGATTTTTTTTTTCATTTTCATTATTTTCATTTTTATTATTATTGTTATTATGATTATTATTATTATTATTATTATTATTATTATTATTATTATTATTATTATTATTATTATTATTATTATTATTATTATTATTATTATTATTATTATTATTATTATTATTATTATTATTATTATTATTATTATTATTATTATTATTATTATTATTATTATTATTATTAAACATAGATATACAATAAAATTAATTTGCCTAATTGATTATTATTATTTTGATTGATTATTCAAACTATTATTTTTAACATTCGACCGTTTGCGCTATATCATTATTTTGAAGACTTATCCTGTGTTTGAGAAGAAGAATTATTGAGAAATTATTATTAATTATTATTATTATTAGTATTATTATTATTTTGAAAATTATCATTACAGAAGAATATTATTAAGTTATTTTGTCTGATTAATTATTATTATTTCCGTATTATTAAGACGTTTCATCAGAAGAAGGTTATTATTATTATTAACGAAATTTATTTAGACATGCACATGATTTAACTCCGAGAATTTCCGGTTTGGTTACCGAGCAGGACAGACGTTTCGCGAGCTTATGATTTCAAGTTTATTTTGAGGTTGAACGACATCAATATTTAGCGGACTTCCGACGATGCTGGAATTATCAACAGCATTTTATTATTATTATTATTATTATTTGATGGCATGAAGATGGCCGACATATTATTATTATACTATCAGACCAAGTCACCCGAAATTAGGTCAACGAATGTTTTGGTCCTATGGTCTCGTCTGGATTTACACGTGGCTGACAAGACGTGAAGCGACAGACTGTGCATGGGAGTATGTCAACAAGACGATACATAAAAAAAATATTCGATACCTTCTGCCTCTCTCGGTTATAGTGGTTTTTATTGAATATCAATACTGCTTTCCGAGTATCGTTCTAGTAGTTAAATACTACTTCCGGACACCCAATTCGAAGTCGAAAGTGATGATAGAAGATGTAACTAGAGTTGGATATTTCTAATTTTCTTGTTTTCTCTGCGTATTTCACGACGGATTTTTCTATTTGCTTCAATCATGTGTGCTGTGCTGTGATTTGAAGTTTGTTGTGTTATTTTTCTGGATTAGATCAAGATCTAGATCTACATTCTGCTCTAATTCAAAACTTTAGCTCTTATAGAATTCTAGGGTTTATCTAGACTTTGACAGTGAACAGTGTAATTTATTTTTACGTACGAGACCTTATCTGGATCTATATCTAATCTAGATCTCTAGATCTAGATATCTAGATTAGATCGATACAGTATGTAGGCCTAGTATTTAGTTTTTTTTATGTGATTCAAAAATCAAATTAATTAAAAGTATCAGATTTAGAGTGAAGTAGATCTAGATCTAGCAGTAGCTGCAAGCATCATTTAATTTCAATTTCAAGTCAAATCATGAAATCGCTCTTTTCTTTATTCCCAGTTATCTAGAGTTAATCCAGATTAGACTTTAATAGGCTGTTGCTCCTATTAAAATAGGTAGGAAGTGTTGTGTAGTAGGTTGCACTACCGGTTACAGAACTAACCAATCCAAAGAGAAATTTGCCATTTACGGTTTTCCAAATGACAATGAAAAATGCTGTGAATGGTTTAGCTTGCCTTCCCAATAAACTTGCCATTGAAAATATCACTGGTAACATGGGAGTATGTACAATTCACTGGCCAGTTGATGTCCCCATACTTCGGCCTCCTGGAAGTTTGGTTTGAAGTACCTGAATTCCACCAACAGTTTTCTCAACATTCCGCCCTCGTGATAACTCCAGTGAGCAGCACGACTCCACGAGGTACAAAGAAATCAACTGTGGAATCCAGAACTGTTGACATTGATGAAATAACTGAATTTCTGAGACGTGATTCATTGTGCAGACAATTTTGACAAATTGTTTCAAGAGCGGCTTGCCAAAAAAGGCTTTGTTACTTCTTATACTAACACTTATAATGTGTTTTTCAGTGAAGGTCGGACTGGGCCAGTGCCTAACTTCTGTGTTTATTTTTCCATTGATGAGGATTGTGAACATTTTACTTTGCGATCAAAGCCTATAAAAATGTTCTTCGTGTTTACCATAATTTCCTCAAACAGTGCAGACGTGGAGTCAATTTGATGAAATTGTTAGGCTTGTTTCAACTGCTCATGATTGTGAAAACGACAAAGTTAACTTCATCAACCGCAACATTTCATTATTAAATGCCCCCAAAACAATCATGTTTACACTCACAGTTAAATCTTCTTCTTGCCTTTACGTGGTTGAACCAATCAAGAAGTTTGTATCTTCAACTGAGGAATCATTACAGCTTCCATCAATAAGTACCTTTAAGAAGATTACCTCCAATGCCAAGAACACTAGTGATGACAACATGTTTTTATCAGTTTTTTCCAGTATGGATGAAAGAAATAGGAACTATTTTAATCATTGATGAAATTTATGTGAAAGCTTCAGTGCCATATAGAGGTGGTTCTGTTTTTGGTTACGCGGTTGATAATCCTAATAAAATTGCAACAACATTACTTTGTGTGATGGTAAAGTGCTTTTTTGGTGGTCAAACGTTTCGCGCAAAAATTTTGCCATGTCACACTCTTACTTCTTTGTTTCAATTCAATCAAGTTTGTGATGTTATTTTTTTTTGTGAGAAATGTGGCGCTACAGTTATTGGCATTGTAAATGATAATAACCGCGTAAATCAATCCTTTTTTAAAATGTTCAAATCTCATCCTTCTCCTTGGAGAGCAGTATTACCAACTGACTCCACGCGGCCTTTATTTCTCTTGTATGACACAGTTCATTTAGTTAAAAACATACGCATCAATTGGCATTCTGAAAAATTACAGCAGCTGGAGTTTTTTTCTTCTGGAGATCCGCAACCACGAGTCGCCCTGGTGAGTACCCGTTACAAAAAACAACACCAAAACATTCTCATCACAACCACCAACAGTAACAAAAGCAGCAACAAAAACACCACCACCAACAACAACCATATACTTTATGTACTACACCTACTAGTACTACAAGTATTGCTCCTCCTCCTCCTCCTACTACTACCACTTAACTGCTGCTGCTGCTACAACTACTACTACGGTACTACAACTACTACATGTAAGTGATAAAGAGTCAAGTCACTGTTGGGTATGAGAGTGAGAGACAAATAAAGGGACACAAAAATAAGAAAATACCCAACGATTTATTGACATTATAATGATTATAACAAAACCCGAAACTGCCACTGTCTGTTTTGTACATGCCAATAAATCGTTGGGTATTTTCTTATTTTTATGTCCCTTTTTTGTTTTACTACTGTACTACTTTTATTACTAGTATTACTAGTATCACAACATACTACACGTCTGTTAAATGTTTTTGTTTTGAAGCTTTGTAATGAACACTCCAATCCTTGATAAGCACTGTTTCTAACTCTAGGCCTACTTCTCCTGTCAACTCATCTCTGTAACTGTCTAGTTGTTACTGTTGTTGCAGGAAGGTTTATTCTCGTATAGATCTAGATCTAGAACTTTAGAACCTAGATCTAGATCTAAATCTATGTTCATCAATTCTAGTTTCTTTTCCTATTTTACGTGCATGAGTTTTCTAATTTGTTTCATGAAACGTCGATGTGTGGTAGATCTAGATCTAGATCTTATATATTCTAGATAGTAATAATATAATAATATAGACCTACGATTAGGAAATCTAAATTTTCTAAATCTAATACATAATCTAGATCTAGATATATACAGTATGTAATATTAATTTAGGTTTTTAATCGCTCGCAACACAGTTGATTAGGTCTAGTTTGAGCCGGCTCACTCGCCAACCACGCCATGCGGCTTCGCGATGGGACCAAAACATTGTTGACCTAATTTCGGGTGACTGGCCTGTTAGACGACACATCTGAGAGCACGGATTTTAATGAAAACAGGGAGAATGGACGTGCTGACATTCAACAAACAAATAACAGCAATACGGGCTCAATCCAGAGTAACAACAGTGCAGTCCATTTATTCAGCGAGTCAACCGTGACATCGCCCCTTGACGACACGTCTATGGTCGGAAATACAAGCAGTGAATCAAACGGCCTTCAACCTAGGCGACACAGCGACATATGAGAAACACACCGAGAAGAAGATAGATCTACACATTTCTGACACATCTATCACGTCAGACAGTGAGACCGAATATGACAAAGAAAGTCTCGCACAAGTGAGGAAAACTCATCCATGGAAAACCAACAAGGTGGTAACAGTAATCACACACGCTTTGCTGACATGATCAAGCAACTTCACTGTGATAAAATAAGCGTCCAGATTTTCAAAATCATGGAAGACACAGGGAGGCATATTACACAGCCAGATCGCAACAAGAACATTTTAAAGCTCGTGTTAGACAGATTTCAACCGACACATGTTATTCTTGCAGACTGATGATCTCATTATTGAGTATTGGTTACCAATCAAAGGATAAGAAACTTCATCGTCAAGAACAGCGAAGACGACAACCCATATGCGAAAATGCGTCAACGACATCTGCTTAATTGGCAAGACCAGACGATCTGGATTATGGAGGACTGGAACTATGGAGACCACGTTCAACATTCTGACATTGCTACCCCATCTTAAAAGCTTGATCTTCAAAACATTGCATCTATAATCTATAGAAAACAAGACAGAGACGAAACAAGTTCTGGAAGCCATGACTTGTATAGCCAATAA
This sequence comes from Doris montereyensis, assembly GCA_037039925.1. Lineage (NCBI taxonomy): Eukaryota > Metazoa > Mollusca > Gastropoda > Nudibranchia > Dorididae > Doris > Doris montereyensis. The sequence goes on along the minus strand of JAXRKP010000251.1, from coordinate 38,561 downwards.
TATGCATACCTTTTCATGTTAATATTTTCTTAATAACGTTTTGTAATTCTCAGATAATTATCAATTTGCCATGGTTTGATTGCTGATTCCTCACTCGGATGTCATTGCTGTTTGCCCTTTATTTGCATATTTGTGAATGTATTCATTCAAAACAAGTTTGACTTTGATAGAGATGCATTGATGATGTTTCAAGAGTTGTATCTATTTACAAATTAAATACCTGAGTATCTGAAATAATGCCTTCACTTGATGTTTTGATGCAATTTCAATAAAATGTAACACACACACACACACAAAAACCCTGCTGCCTTGCATCTTGGTAAAAAAAGAAGAAAAAAAAAAGAAAAAAAAAAAGTTCTGTTCCTTAATCAGTTTGGGGGTGGGGTGGATACTTGGGGAGATTGTCCTTCAATCTTATGTGTGGAGATGACCAATGGTCAGCAAATCATATTCTGTTGTCATTCACACGCCTTTTGCTCAATTTACTTTTTTACTTTTTCTGTCGTCTTATACCGCAAGGTGTCTAGCCTTTTGAATAGACAATGTTGTTATTTTAGCGGGTCGTCTTTGAGTCCGTCGGTCACATCTTTTCATTGGTATTCCTCTTGCTTTGAATCCATCCGTCGGTTACATCTTTTCCTTGGTATTCCTCTTGCTTTGAGTCCGTCGGTTACATCTTTTCCTTGGTATTCCTCTTGCTTTGAATCCGTCCGTCGGTTACATCTTTTCCTTGGTCTTCCTCTTGCTTTGAATCCATCCGTCGGTTACATCTTTTCCTTGGTATTCCTCTTGCTTTGAGTCCGTCGGTTACATCTTTTCCTTGGTATTCCTCTTGCTTTGAGTCCGTCGGTTACATCTTTTCCTTGGTATTCCTCTTGCTTTGAATCCGTCCGTCGGTTACATCTTTTCCTTGGTATTCCTCTTGCTTTGAGTCCGTCGGTTACATCTTTTCCTTGGTATTCCTCTTGCTTTGAGTCCGTCGGTTACATCTTTTCCTTGGTATTCCTCTTGCTTTGAGTCCGTCGGTTACATCTTTTCCTTGGTCTTCCTCTTGCTTTGAATCCATCCGTCGGTTACATCTTTCCTTGGTCTTCCTCTTGCTTTGAATCCGTCGGTTACATCTTTTCCTTGGTCTTCCTCTTATTTTGAATCAGTCGTTTACATCTTTTCCTTGGTCTTCCTCTTATTTTGAATCAGTCGTTTACATCTTTTCCTTGGTCTTCCTCTTATTTTGAATCAGTCGTTTACATCTTTTCCTTGGTCTTCCTCTTATTTTGAATCAGTCGTTTACATCTTTTCCTTGGTCTTCCTCTTGCTTTGAGTCCGTCGGTTACATCTTTTCCTTGGTCTTCCTCTTGCTTTGAGTCCGTCGGTTACATCTTTTCCTTGGTCTTCCTCTTTCTTTGAGTCCGTCGGTTACATCTTTTCCTTGGTCTTCCTCTTATTTTGAGTCAGTCAGTTACATCTTTTCCTTGGTCTTCCTATTGCTTTGGTTTCGTTGGTTACATCTTTTCCTTGGTCTTCCTCTTGCTTTGAGTCCGTCGGTTACATCTTTTCCTTGGTCTTCCTTTGCTTTGAGTCCGTCGGTTACATCTTTTCCTTGATCTTCCTCTTGCTTTGGGTCCGTCGGTTTCTTTTCCTTGGTCTTCCTCTTGCTTTGAGTCCATCGGTTACATGTTGTCCTTGGTCTTCCTCTTGCTTTGAGTCCGTTACATCGTTTGTCCTTAGTCTTCCTCTTGCTTTGAGTCCATCGGTTACATCTTGTCCTTGGTCTTCCTCTTGTTTTGAGTCCGTCGGTTACATCTTTCCTTCGTCTTCATCTTGTTTTGAGTCCGTCGGTTACATCTTTTCCTTGGTCTTCCTCTTGTTTTGAGTCCGTCAGTTACATCTTTCCCTTGGTCTTCATCTTGTTTTGAGTCCGTCAGTTACATCTTTTTCTTGGTCTTCCTCTTGCTTTGAATCCGTCGATTACATCTTTTGCTTGGTCTTCCTATTGCTTTGAGTCTGTCGGTTACATCTTTTCCTTGGTCTTCCTCTTGCTTTTGAATCCGTCGGTTACATCTTTTGCTTGGTCTTCCTCTTGCTTTGAGTTTCGGTTACATATTTTCCTTGGTCTTCCTCTTGCTTTGAGTTCGTCGGTTACATATTTTCCTTGGTATCCCTCTTGCTTTGAGTTCGTCAGTTACATATTTTCCTTGGTCTTCCTCTTGCTTTAAGTTCGTCGGTTACATATTTTCCTTGGTATTCCTCTTGCTTTGAGTTCGTCGGTTACATCTTTTCCTTGGTCTTCCTCTTGCTTTAAGTTCGTCGGTTACATATTTTCCTTTGATCTTCCTCTTGGTTTGAGTTAAGTCGGTTACATATTTTCCTTGGTCTTCCTCTTGCTTTAAGTTCGTCGGTTATATATTTTCCTTGGTCTTCCTCCTTTGGTTTGAGTCCGTCGGTTACATATTTTCCTTGAATTCCTCTTGGTTTAAGTCCGTCGGTTACATCTTTTCCTTTGGTCTTCCTCTTGCTTTTAATTCCTTGGTTTGAGTTCCTCCTTGGTCTTTAAGTCCGTCGGTTACATATTTTCCTTGGTATTCCTCTTGCTTTAAGTCCGTCGGTTACATGATTTCCTTGGTATTCCTCTTGCTTTGAGTTCGTCGGTTACGTGTTGTCCTTGATCTTCCTCTTAGTTTGAAGCTGTCGGTTACATATTTTCCTTGGTCTTCGCTTTTGCTTTGAGTCCGTCGGTTACATCATTTCCTTGGTCTTCTTCTTGCTTTTGAGTCCGTCGCTTACAATTTTTCTTGGTCTTTCTCTTGCTTTCACTCCGTCCATTACACCTTCTTCTTTTGTCTTCCTTTTGTTTTGACACCCTCAATTATATGTTGTCTTTTTGGTCCTCTTCTTGTTTTGAGTACATCGGTTACATCTTGTCCTTGGTCCTCCTCTTGTTTTGAGTCCGTCGTTTACATCTTGTCTTTGGTCCTCCTCTTGTTTTTTGAGTCCGTCGTTTAGATCTTGTCCTTGGTCCTCCTCTTGTTTTGAGTCCGTCGTTTACATCTTGTCCTTGGTCCTCCTCTTGTTTTGAGTCCGTCGTTTACATCTTGTCCTTGGTCCTCCTCTTGTTTTGAGTCCGTCGTTTACATATTGTCCTTGGTCCTCCTCTTGTTTTGAGTCCGTCGGTTACATCTTGTCCTTGGTCCTCCTCTTGTTTTGAGTCAGTCAGTTACATCTTTTCCTTGGTCTTCATCTTGCTTTGAGTCCGTCAGTTACATCAATAAGTTGTTTCTTTATCTCCATTGTGATGTGTTTATGGGAAAGGATGGGTGCTAGTTGAAGAAGTGACCGCATTTGAATTTTATATTGGGATTTCGATTTCTCTATCCATTTTCCCATCTGATGTAAATAGAAGAAGAAGAATTTATTTGAATTCTTGAACTTGATTCTTTATTCATTCATATTCTGTTGTCATTTACAAGAAGTTTTGCCGACCTTTATTCCCAAAGTATTTTAATATATTAAATTGTTTCATCCACTAACTCACATCTGTTTCCTTCAATGATTCTTTGAAAT
>JAXRKP010000251.1:22500-30000 GCA_037039925.1 Doris montereyensis | reverse complement strand
ATCTGGAGTAGAGTCCTGGTTTTTTTTTTTAGACATACGGCATAGTGTGGTAGGTTGCCATTGCTTTCTAGACACACGGCATAATGTAGTAGTTTGCCATTGCTTTCTAAACATACGGCATAATGTAGTAGTCTGCCATTGTTTTCTAGACATAAGGCATAATGTGGTAATTTTCCATTGCTTTCTAGACATACGGCATAGTGTAGTAGTTTGCCATTGCTTTCTAGACATACGGCATAATGTGGTAGTTTACCATTGCTTTCTAGGCATACGGCATAATGTGGTAGTTTGCCATTGCTTTTCTAGACATACGGCATAGTGTGGTAGTTTGCCATTGCTTTCTAGACATACGGCATAATGTGGGTAGTTTGCCATTGCTTTCTAGACACACGGCATAAGTGTGGTAGTTTGCCATTGCTTTCTAGACATACGGCATAGTGTGGTAGTTTGCCATTGCTTTCTAGACATACGGCATAGTGTGGTAGTTTACCATTGCTTTCTAGACATACGGCATAGTGTGGTAGTTTGCCATTGCTTTCTAGACATACGGCATAGTGTGGTAGTTTGCCATTGCTTTCTAGACATACGGCATAGTGTGGTAGTTTACCATTGCTTTCTAGACATACGGCATAACGTGGTAGTTTGCCATTGCTTTCTAGACATACGACATAGTGTGGTAGTTTGCCATTGCTTTCTAGACATACGGCATAATGTAGTAGTTTGCCATTGCTTTCTAGACATACGGCATAGTGTAGTAGTTTGCCATTGCTTTCTAGACATACGGCATAGTGTAGTAGTTTGACATTGCTTTCTAGAGACATACGGCATAATGTAGTAGTTTGGCATTGCTTTCTAGACATACGGCATAATGTAGTAGTTTGTCATTGTTTTCTAGACATACGGCATAGTGTGGTAGTTTGCCATTGTTTTCTAGACATACGGCATAATGTGGTAGTTTGCCATTGTTTTCTAGACATACGGCATAGTGTGGTAGTTTGCCATTGTTTTCTAGACATACGGCATAGTGTAGTAGTTTGCCATTGTTTTCTAGACATACGGCATAATGTAGTAGTTTGCCATTGTTTTCTAGAGTTTGCATATGGCATAATGTAGTAGTTTGACATTGCTTTCTAGACATACGGCATAATATGATAGTTTCACATTGCTTTCTAAGGCATACGACATAATGTAGTAGTTTGCCATTGCTTTCTAGACATACAGCATAATGTAGTAGTTTGTCATTGTTTTCTAGACATACGATTAATGTGGTAGTTTGCCATTGTTTTCTTGACATACGGCATAATGTGGTAGTTTGCCATTGTTATCTAGACATACGGCATAGTGTGGTAGTTTGCCATTGCTTTCTAGACATACGGCATAATGTGGTAGTTTGCCATTGTTTTCTAGACATACGGCATAGTGCAGTAGTTTGCCATTGTTTTCTAGACATACGGCATAGTGTGGTAGTTTGCCATTGTTTTCTGGACATACGGCATAATGTGGTAGTTTGCCATTGTTTTCTAGACATACAGCATAAAGTAGTAGTTTGCCATTGTTTTCTAGACATGCGGCATAGTGTGGTAGTTTGCCTTTGTTTTCTAGACATACGGCATAATGTGGTAGTTTGTCATTGTTTTCTAGACACACGGCATAATGTAGTAGTTTGCCACTGCTTTCTAGGCATACGGCATAATGTAGCAGTTTGGCATTGCTTTCTAGACATACGGCATAGTGTAGTAGTTTGTCATTGTTTTCTAGGCATACGGCATAGTGTGGTAGTTTGGCATTGCTTTCTAGGCATACGGCATAATGTAGTAGTTTGGCATTGCTTTCTAGGCATACGGCATAGTGTGGTAGTTTGCCATTGCTTTCTAGGCATACGGCATAATGTAGTAGTTTGGCATTGCTTTCTAGACATACTGCATAGTGTGGTAGTTTGACATTGCTTTCTAGGCATACGGCATAGTGTGGTATTTTGCCATTGCTTTCTAGGCATACGGCATAGTGTGGTAGTTTGCCATTGCTTTCTAGGCATACGGCATAGTGTGTAGGTAGTTTGCCATTGCTTTCTAGGCATACGGCATAGTGTGGTAGTTTGCCATTGCTTTCTAGACATACGGCATAGTGTGGTAGTTTGCCATTGCTTTCTAGGCATACGGCATAGTGTGGTAGTTTGCCATTGCTTTCTAGACATACGGCATAGTGTGGTAGTTTGCCATTGCTTTCTAGACATACGGCATAGTGTAGTAGTTTGCCATTGCTTTCTAGACATACGGCATAGTGTGATAGTACTGGTAGTTTGACATTGCTTTCTAGGCATACGGCATAGTGTGGTAGTTTGCCATTGCTTTCTAGGCATACGACATAGTGTGGTAGTTTACCATTGCTTTCTATGCATACGGCATAGTGTGTAGTTTGCCATTGCTTTCTATGCATACGGCATAGTGTGGTAGTTTACCATTGCTTTCTAGGCATAGGGCATAGTGTGGTAGTTTGACATTGCTTTCCATGCCGCCTTTATTTCCGTTGAGTCTGAATGTACATTCCTACCTTTGCTGCTGGGTCGACAGGATGGTCAGAGAAATTTGCCCAGACTGGGATTCAAACTCAGGTTTCTGCGTGGCATTCAGACGCTCTACCTTTTGAGCTACCGGTACCTCACATAGTTGATTACCTATTTTATAAATACTGTCTTTAAGTCAATCATGATTTTGTTATTATTGTGCGTGAATTAAAAAACAGCTGTCCTTTAACTCAATTGACAGAGTTGATCTCAGACACATTTTGTGACAGTGGATAATGCTAACGACGATTTTGAAAAAAAAAAAATTGCTTTGCCTAGAGAGAAAGTATAAACTTAGTCGTTGGTCATCATACAATTCCCAATATTTCTAAAAAAAGGTTAGTCTCCCCCCCCAACAACAGTATCCAAGTTTGCTGTTGTCTCGCCTCTCCATTCTTGAAATTACTCGTAGTTTAGGTATTTTTGCTATTGGTCAGGGATATTGATAGATGAATTAGCAAGAAAAACCCAACTTGTTGTTTCATAGAAATATAGATTATAGAGAATGCATTATATTGATCAAAATAATGATGACATCATAGATCCTACTTTGTTTCCAAGAGCATCAATCGTATCATATAGTAATTTTTTTGATTGATTGGTACGACAGCTTTCTTCTAGAAAGACCCCAGTGTGTAAAAATGAGCTCAAATTGTTCTTCTACTAGAACCCTGTCAAACGGTTGCCCACAAGGATGTGTCAGCTCACCGTTACTGTACATTTTATATACAAACGACTGTGTCCCAAATAATGAAAAATGTGTGATTATCAAATACGCAGATGATACAGCAATTTTGGGTCTCCTGAATTACAATGAATCGGACGCTCACTACTTTGATCAAATCGAAAATTTCAAAAGTTGGTGTGTACAAAATGATCTGCAGCTCAATGCGTTAAAAACAAAAAGAGCAAATTTTTAATTCAAAATGCATTACCAGAGATATAAAGCGAGTTGAAATACATCTCCAAGACGTTGAAATAGTCGAGGAATTTAAGTATCTTGGTGTTTTAATCAATAACTCTCTAACTTTCAATATTCATGTAGAAAATATCATTAAGAAAGCTTCACAGCGGTTGTACATTCTCAGAAAATTACGAGTCTTTGGTACAAGCAAAAGTAACATGAAACAAATATTTCAATCGTTATTGTTGAGTATCATAACTTTTGGCATTACTGTGTGGTATGGAGGGTGTGGTGTAAGGCAGAAAAATAAGTTACAAAGATTGATAAAAGCATCAGGAAATATAGTCAATGAGAAATTGCACAGCGTGGAGCAGTGCTATAAAAAAGCTGTAGAAAGAAAAATCCTTTCAATTATTGATGAAGTAAAACACCCTCTGAACAGTGAATTTATCTTACTTCCATCCGGCAGAAGATATAGAGATCTCGGTGTAGAATCAACCGACATAAAGCTACATTTGTCCCCTACAGCATAAAATATATCAACACTGTAATGTCGAAACAAGCAAATGAAGTAAAATTATAAGTCAAAATATTTCCTATTGATCTAACACATAGACTAGTAAATTTGATACGACAATGCACATCTATTGTTGTTACTAAGTTGACAATATTATAATATCATTATCATGGTTGTCTTGGTTGATGATGGAATGCTGGTTGAGAAGTTTAGATGAGAGAATGAGAGAGAGTATGATGAGAGAGTCCTACCTTGAACAGAACTGAAACTGACAGTGTCTGAATTGTAGCTAGTGAAAGGAGAGGGAGAGGGAGAGGGAGAGGGAGAAGAGGGAGAGGGAAAAACCATAGTGACTAGTTCGTTTTTCAGAGTGAGGAGAGTTCAATTGTAAGAGTTACTGAGTTGTTTTCGTCAGAGTGAGGTTACTGAGTTGAGTGATTGTCACTAGAGAGTGATGAGAGTTTTGTGTGAGTTACTGTGTTGTGTGAGTTACCCTTGTGAGTGAGAGAGTTACTGTGTTTGGTCACTGTGTCTCTCGAGTTTCAGAGTCTGTAACTAGTACTACTTCTGTGGTTACTATGTTCACCACTATTATTATGATTAACTTTTGTTGTTGTCATTGCTATCTCTGTTGTTTTTTACCATCGTCATTATTATCACTCTTAGTTCGCTTTGTTATGTGGACTGTGAAATGTAAAATGATTTATGTGAACCTAACATGAATTGCGTGAAAGGGACAATAAAGATTTAATACAGTACATTGTAGTAGGAGGAGCAATAAATTGTCAAGTCAACGACTCACCGTTGACAATGTCGTTCAATGTTGGCATGGACATTAACTAGTGCCAAGCCATATGTCTTGTTACACATTGTGACATAATTTAGTCTCTTTAGGTCGATCTTTGTATGACTATGAAAAACTATTTTACGTTTGGCATTCATTTTTGTTGATTGAAGATCAACTTTTAAAATAAATAAAGCGTTTTAAAGCATTCACATAATCATGTTTCTAATTCTTGTCTTACATTTAACCGAAATACAAATTTGCATTTGTCTGTCTGTCTGTCTGTCTGTCTATCTGTCTGTCTGTCATCTGTCTGTCTGTCTGTCTGTCTGTCTGTCTGTCTGTCTGTCTGTCTGTAGAGCGCATTACTGGCACCGATTTAATCTATTATTGAGTTGAATCTCTGATCACAATCTGTGTGAGTCTCATTCAATCTGTCTTAGTTGAATTTGATTCTGTTTGTTAACAGGTAATTTGATATCTGTGTGTTGAATTTGATACAATCTGTGTGGATTGAATTTGATACAATCTGTGTAGTTATATTTTATACAATCTGTGTGAGTTGAATTTTATACAATCTGTGTGAGTTGAATTTTATACAATCTGTGTGAGATGAATTTTATACAATCTGTGTGAGTTGAATTCGATATAATCTGTGTACATTTATACAATCTGCCTGTAAATAATGGATTATATTGTCAATTATGTGTGAGTTGAATTCGATTTGATCTGTGGTTAATTCGATACAATCTGTTTGAGTTGAATTCGACATCAAGTACAATTGTTAGATCAAAATTCACACAACAACAAAAATCATTTTGGGAGATTTTAACTTGTGCTCGAGAAACTGCTGGAGGGGTTATTGTTTCAATGGAATTTACCCTGTCCGCCATAACGATTATCTCAGGGTGAACGAGATGGGAAACTATGGCTACTGATCAATTCAAATATAATTAATCAAATAGTTTAGTCCGAACTTAAAGTGGGCTGCTTTAAAACCTCGATTGAAATATGGAGGATTGACATTCAGTTTCCTGAGTTAACAGTTCTTCTACGTCTGAAATGTACAGTTTTATAGTTGGGTGTTTGCATTATACATTTTGTTCTTTCTTGTTTGAAAAACGCGATCATTGCTTTGTCTGGTAACGCTCTTCATGACCTTAATTAACGACCAATCAAGCTGTACGTTTGTACAACAACACTCAAAAGGCTGCTATAACTCTTGTAAATAATCGTGTTATCTTTAAACAAAATAGCCATTGACCGACTCTGAAAAATGTTGGTTATATTTTTCAATGACTTACGGATCAATATTTATTGTGCCTACCCGAATTAAATATTCTATCCCGTCGGAACAAAAATTACCAAACGTATATAGAATCTATATCAAAAGCAGTAAAATTATTTTTGAAAAGGTTTGTACCTATGAATTTATTGTTCCTAAATGTACATAGATCTACCTGCGGTATGGTAAGATTACATTCAGTTTAAAAGTCAATCATTTAAATAATGCATGATCTGTACAAACAAAATTATCTTAATCTAGCTCTGGTAACCTATGGTGAATCACAAGAAAGAAAAAAAAGTCATGTGACGCCATTCAGGATATTAACACCACACCTAGACATTGACGTCACAATCACAATCATCGACCATTCAGATCTAAACCCGGTTTTCTTAGAAGTGGACCCACAAACTTTCTTGTGTTTTGTGTGTGTTACCTTTTCGTGAACTCTACTAGCAAGTTATATCTATCTATCTATCTATCCTATCTATCTATCTATATATCTTTATCTATCTATCTATCTATCTATCCCTATCCCAGGCTTCTATCTATCTATCTTATCTATGTCATTTATCTATCTATCTATCTATCTATCTATCTACAAAATAAACTATCTATCTATCTATCTTTATATCTGTTTATCTATCTGTCTATCTACCTATCTATCTATCTATAAATCTATCTATGAAATCCATCCACCTATCTATCTATCTATCTAACTATCTATCTATATATCCTGGTATCTAAACATCTATCTATCTATCTATCTATCTATCTATCTATCTATATATCTATCTATTATCCATCTATCTATCTATCTATCTATCTATCAATCTATCTATCTATCTATCTATCTATCTATCTATCCATCCATATGCTATATATCCACCTATCTATCTATCTATCTATCTATCTATCTATCTATCTATCTATCTATCTATCTATCTATATATCCACCTATCTATCTATCTATCTATCTACCTATCTATCTATCCAGAGAGTGGTGTACAGATACATCAGGTGGTATATCATAATTTTATACAATGATATAAATCAGAGAGAGAGAGAGAGAGAGAGAGAGAGAGAGAGAGAGAGAGAGAGAGAGAGAGAGAGACAGAGACAGAGAGATAGAGAGAGAGAGAGAAGAGAGAGAGAGACACGGACAGAGATAGAGAGAGACAGACTAGATACAGACACACAGAGAGGAAGACACAGAGAGAGACAAAAAAGAGAGAGGGAGGAGAGAGAGAGAGAGAGAGAGAGAGAGAGAGAGAGAGAGAGAGAGAGGAGAGAGAGAGAAAGAAGAGAGAGAGAAAGTCTTGAAGTTTTCTATAATGGTAGACATAGTCATAGGCAGTACAGACAGGACAGATTCTAATTCTCTGTTTTTGTTTTAACATGATTTAGTGCACTGAACCAGATCCTGCACAGAAAGAAAAGACGGTGG
>JAXRKP010000251.1:10000-17500 GCA_037039925.1 Doris montereyensis | reverse complement strand
AATACCTATAATATAAATAATACTATAAATAATAATAAAAATAATAATAACAATAATAATAATAATAATAATAATAATAATAATAATAATAATAATAATAATAATAATAATAATAATAATAATAATAATAATAATAATAATAATAATAATAATAATAATAATAATAATAATATAGAGACACCTATATTTGTGGCTCAGATAGACACAGCACCTTTGAAAGGAAACTGTATTTCTTGACTATATACGTTCTCCAGTTTTCCTGAGTAATACACCTCCTGGTCAGGTAGATATAGACGATAAAAGAACTACCGTCTGCACATCACAACACCCTATGCACGTTAATGATCCCTGGCTGTTTACAGGCAGTCCGAGCAAGATTCAAATCCTAGTAAAAAATCCCGAGATCATCTTAGTTGTGGATGTGGGTAGATCACCTTAGTTGTGGATGTAGGTAGGTCAGCTTAGTTGTGGATGTGACTATATCATCTTGTGGAGTTCTGGATGTGATGTAGTTGTGGATGATCACCTTAGTTGTGGGATGTGACTAGATCATCTTAGTTCTGGATGTTGTGGTAGATCACCTTAGTTGTGGATTGTGACCACCGTTTGTGGATGTGACTAGATCATCTTAGTTGTGGATGTAGGTAGATCACCTTAGTTGTGGATGTAGGTAGATCACCTTAGTTGTGGATGTCAGGTAGATCACCTTAGTTGTGGATGTAGGTAGATCACCTTAGTTGTGGATGTACTAGATCACCTTAGTTGTGGATGTAGGTAGATCACCTTAGTTGTGGATGTATGTAGATCACCTTAGTTGTGGATGTGACTAGATCATCTTAGTTGTGGATGTAGGTAGATCACCTTAGTTGTGGATGTAGGTAGATCACCTTAGTTGTGGATGTAGGTAGATCACCTTAGTTGTGGATGTGGTAGATCACCTTTAGTTGTGGATGTAGGTAGATCACCTTAGTTGTGGATGTAGGTAGATCACCTTAGTTGTGGATGTAGGTAGATCACCTTAGTTGTGGATGTAGGTAGATCATCTTAGTTGTGGATGTGGGTAGATCACCTTAGTTGTGGATGTAGGTAGATCACCTTAGTTGTGGATGTAGGTAGATCACCTTAGTTGTGGATGTAGGTAGATCACCTTAGTTGTGGATGTAGGTAGATCACCTTAGTTGTGGATGTAGGTAGATCACGTTAGTTGTGGATGTAGGTGATCACCTTAGTTGTGGATGTGGTAGATCACCTTAGTTGTGGATGTAGGTAGATCACCTTAGTTGTGGATGTAGGTAGATCACCTTAGTTGTGGATGTAGGTAGATCACCTTAGTTGTGGATGTATGTAGATCACCTTAGTTGTGGATGTAGGTAGATCACCTTAGTTGTGGATGTGACTAGATCACCTTAGTTGTGGATGTTAGTTGTGGAGGTAGATCACCTTAGTTGTGGATGTAGGTAGATCACCTTAGTTGTGGATGTAGGTAGATCACCTTAGTTGTGGATGTGGGTAGATCACCTTAGTTGTGGATGTGAGGTAGATCACCTTAGTTGTGGATGTGACTAGATCACCTTAGTTGTGGATGTAGGTAGATCACCTTAGTTGTGGATGTGACTAGATCACCTTAGGTAGATCACCTTAGTTGTGGATGTGACTATATCATCTTAGTTCTGGATGGATGTGGGTAGATCACCTTAGTTGTGGATGTGACTAGATCATCTTAGTTGTGGATGTGGTAGATCACCTTAGTTGTGATGTACCAGATCATCTTAGTTGTGGAGTTAGATGGATGTGACTAGATCATCTTAGTTGTGGATCACTAGATCATCTTAGTTCTGGATGTAGGTAGATCACCTTAGTTGTGATCATGTTGTGGATGTGATCATCTTAGTTGTGGATGTAGGTAGATTATGTTAGTTGTGGATGTAGGTAGATCATCTTAGTTGTGGATGTGGTAGATCACCTTTGTGGAGTAGTGGATGTGTGGACTAGATCACCTTAGTTGTGGATGTGACTAGATAACCTTAGTTGTGGATGTAGGTAGATCACCTTAGTTGTGGATGTAGACCAGATCACCTTAGTTGTGGATGTGACTAGATCACCTTAGTTGTGGATGTAGGTAGATGACCTTAGTTGTGGATGTGAGATGACCTTAGATCACCTTAGTTGTGGATGTGAGGTAGATCATCTTAGTTTTGGATGTAGGTAGATCACCTTAGTTGTGGATGTGGTAGATCACCTAGTTTTGGATCACCTTAGTTGTGGATGTAGGTAGATCACCTTAGTTGTGGATGTAGGTAGATCATCTTATATGTGGATGTAGGTAGATCACCTTAGTTATGTGGATGTAGTTGTAGATCACCTTAGTTGTGGATGTGACTAGATCACCTTAGTTGTGGATGTAGGTAGATCATCTTAGTTTGGATGTAGAGATCACCTTAGTAAGTAGATCATCTTAGTTGTGGATGTAGGTAGATCACCTTAGTTGTGGATGTAGGTAGATCACCTTAGTTGTGGATGTAGGTAGATCACCTTAGTTGTGGATGTGGACTAGATCACCTTGGTTGTGGATGTAGGTAGATCACCTTAGTTGTGGATATAGATCATGTTAGTTCTGGATGGATAGATCACCTTAGTATGTGACTAGATCATCTTAGTTCTGGATGTAGGTAGATCACCTTAGTTGTGGATGTAGGTAGATCACCTTAGTTGTGGATGTAGGTAGATCACCTTAGTTGTGAATGTAGGTAGATCACCTTAGTTGTGGATGTGAGGACTAGATCACCTTAGTTGTGGATGTAGGTAGATCACCTTAGTTGTGGATATGGGTAGATCATCTTAGTTGGGGATGTCTTAGTTGTGGATGTGAGTAGATCATCGTATCTTGTAGGTAGATCACCTTAGTTCTGGATGTAGGTAGATCACCTTAGTTGTGGATGTAGGTAGATCACCTTAGTTGTGGATGGCAGGTAGATCACCTTAGTTGTGAATGTAGGTAGATCACCTTAGTTGTGGATTGGTTCTGGATGTAGGTAAGATCACCTTAGTTGTGGATGTGACTAGATCATCTTAGTTGTGGATGTAGGTAAATCACCTTAGTTGTGGATGTGACTAGATCCTTGGTCTAATCATCACTTAGTTGTGGATGTAGGTAGATCACCTTAGTTGTGGATGTGACTAGATCACCTTATTTGTGAATGTGACTAGATCACCTTAGATGTAGGTAGATCATCTTAATTGAAAGCAGATGTTAGATCTTTTGTAGTTGTGAATGTGGAGTAGATCTGTTGTGGATGTATCTTAGTTGTGGATGTGAGTAGATCATCTTAGTTTTGGATGTAGTAGATCATCTTGGTTGTGGATGTAGGTAGATCACCCTTAGTTGTGAATGTAGGTAGATCACCTTAGTTGTGGATGTAGGTAGATCACCTTAGTTGTGGATGTGACTAGATCACCTTAGTTGACTAGGTAGATCATCTTAGTTGTGGATGTCACTGATCTTAGTTCTGGATGTTATGGATGTGGCTAGTTCTGGATGTAGGTAGATCACCTTAGTTGTGGATGTAGGTAGATCATTGGTTGTGGATGTGGTAGATCACCTTAGTTGTGGATGTAGGTAGATCACCTTAGTTGTGGATGTAGGTAGATCACCTTAGTTGTGGATGTAGGTAGATCATCTTAGTTTAGTTGTGGATGTTATTGGACTAGATCCTCTTAGTTGTGGATGATCATCTTGGTAGATCACCTTAGTTGTGGATGTGACTAGATCATCTTAGTTGTGGATGTAGGTAGATGACCTTAGTTGTGGATGTAGGTAGATCACCTTAGTTGTGGATGTAGGTAGATCACCTTAGTTGTGGATGTAGGTACACCTTAGTTGTGGATGTAGACTAGATCACCTTAGTTGTGTGGATGTGAGATCACCTTAGTGTAGATCACCTTAGTTGTGGATGTAGGTATGTAGATCACCTTAGTTGTGGATGTAGGTAGATCACCTTAGTTTGGATGGATCACCTTGTTAGATCACCTTAGTTGTGGATGTAGGTAGATCACCTTAGTTGTGGATATGACTAGATCACCTTAGTTGTGGATGTAGGTAGATCACCTTAGTTGTGGATGTGACTAGATCACCTTAGTTGTGGATGTAGGTAGATCACCTTAGTTGTGGATGTAGGTAGATCACCTTAGTTGTGGATCACCTTAGTTGTGGAGGTAGATCACCTTAGTTGTGGATGTAGGTAGATCACCTTAGTTGTGGATCACCTTAGTTTTGAATGTAGTAGATCACCTTAGTTGTGGATGTGACTAGATCACCTTAGTTGTGGATGTCAGGTAGATCATCCTTAGTTGTGGATGTGACTAGATCACCTTAGTTGTGGATGTAGGTAGATCACCTTAGTTGTGGATGTAGGTAGATCACCTTAGTTTTGGATGTAGGTAGATCACCTTAGTTGTGGATGTGGTAGATCATGTTGTGGATGTAGGTAGATCACCTTAGTTTTGGATGTAGGTAGATCACCTTAGTTTTGGATGTAGGTAGATCACCTTAGTTTTGGATGTGGTAGATCACCTTAGTTTTGGATGTAGGTAGATCACCTTAGTTTTGGATGTAGGTAGATCACCTTAGTTTTGGATGTAGGTAGATCACCTTAGTTGTGGATGTAGGTAAATTACTTTAGTTGTGGACGTGGCTAAATCAAATCAAATCAAAATATACGTTTCGGAAAGGTGCTTCAATCTGTTTTTCTTACTTGACGATGGTACCTAACACGACGAGCCACTTGACTATCTTGTATGCTCCACAGGAGTTGTGAAGAACTAGGATGAACTTCCCTGTTGACGATATCATATGAGGCAAAGTCTGCGAACCTTCATTCGTACAGGGATACGGTGTAGTTAGACTAGATTTTGATTTGATTTGGTTTGATTTGATTTGATTTGATTTGATTTGATTTGATATGCCCAATATCCACAACTAAAAGGTGATCTCGGCGTTTTTGGTAAGATTCTTAAGTTTGCCTGCTTTACCTTGTAAACAAACCAAACGGATCTTTAACGTGCATATAGTGTGTTGTGATGTGCACGCGGGGCCTCCTTTTTATAGCCAGTCTCCGATGGTGTAGGTGTCGACGCACCTACCTGGACCACGGGGAGATTTTTACTCCAAAAAAAATCGAGAAATAATATCTTCAACCGTCGACGGGGTTTGAGCCCACGATATTCAGGCTGAAAGGCTAACACCTTGCCCCAAACACCGAGTTCCCCGTTAGAGTAGATACAAATGTAGAAGACAGTATGTCTTGTAGGTCATGTGAACAATTTCGTAACGGACATTTAACTCCTGCTTATTTGTTTACCCATTTGATACAGCGTAATCATCGTCTACTAGGTCACACATTTGGGTAGGACCAGGTAGATGTAACTGGATAGACAAATAAACCTATCAGTTTTACATTTATCTAATTGGAAAATCAAAATTCTATAATATAATATATGATAATAAGTGTGAATAAAAAAAATACCTGTTGCCTCTTTCACTCATCAAGGTGCAGGAGGAGAACAAAAACAGAGTCCCCAAATCACCCAAACCATTTCCAAGACGGAGACAGAAATTAACTCCTCCGTCTTATGAACAAGCTCAGTGGTTTCCAAGTGGTAAGTTTGTGAATTTTTTTTCTTATCTAACAAGAAAACAAAACAATAGAAAAATGTTTCCAAGTGGTAACTTTGTGAATTTTTCTTTTCTAACCGGAAAAAAAAAACAATAGAAAAAATGTTTCCAAGTGGTAAGTTTGTGAATTTTCTTTTCTAACAAGAAAACAAAAGAATAGAAAAAAAAAATCACAGAATCTAAACAAAGTATGAAATGTTTTATTGAAAACGACAACGACAGCAACAACGTGGCGTCGGTGGCTGAGTGATTAGGCTACCGGACTGCGGTTCCGGGTTCGAACCATGGCAAAGATACACCCGACGTTGTGTTCCTTGGCAAAGACACTTGACATGCATTTCTCCCACTCAACCCAGGTGCAACTGGGTACGAGCACTAGCTTGCAGTACAAACCTACGATAGACTAGCGCCCTGTCCAGGAGAGGATTACTATACACTTGTTCCGATTTACGCTGTTGAAACTGGGATAAGCTCCGGCTCTATGGACAGTAACGGCTTTGAAGGAACTCTTTCAACAACATCTATCAAAAAATAAATAAATAAAAAAATTGAAAGCCAATATCTACAATAACTACTGTCTTTTCTATGTCTCCTCTACTTTCTTTTAGATGCAAAGTACATAAAAGGCTATCTTTAATTATCACTTTGGTTTTGTTTTTCTGTTTTCATATCTTCCTGCTCCGTGACTGCCCGCCCTCTGTCGCTTTATTTGCCTTTAAAAAAATAGCGGCAGTTGCTACTATTACTTCTGTTGCTGCTACTGCTGGTGCTCCTCCTCCTCCTCCTCTTCCTCGTCCTACTCCTCCTCTTCCTCCTCCTCCTCCTCCTACTACTACTACTACTACTACTACTGCTGCTGCTGCTACTACTACTACTACTACTACTACTGCTACTACTACTACTACTACTACTACTACTGCTACTACTACTACTACTACTACTACTATTACCATTGCTACTACTACTACTACTACTACTACTACTACCACTACTACTACTACTACTACAACTACTACTCTACTACTACCACTACTACTACTACTGCTGCTACTGCTGCTGCTGTTACTGCTGCTGCTGCTACTGCTACCATTACTGCTGCTGCTGCTGCTGCTGCTGCTGCTACTGCTGTTGCTGCTGCTGCTGCTGCTGCTACTGCTACTACTAATATTGCTGCTGCTGGCTACTACTACTACTACTGCTGCTGCTGCTGCTGCTGCTGCTGCTGCTGCTGCTGCTGCTGCTGCTACTATTACTGCTACTACTGCTGCTGCTGCTGCTGCTGCTGCTGCTGCTGCTACTACTAATACTACTGCTACTACTGCTGCTGCTGCTGCTGCTGCTGCTGTTACTATTACTACTACTACTGCTGCTGCTGCTGCTGCTGCTGCTGCTGCTGCTGCTGCTACTGCTACTACTACTACTACTACTACTACTACTACTACTACTACTGCTAAGATAAAGACAAACAGCGACGCAAGGGGCATGTCGGAAGTGAAGGTAATGACATAAGATAATATGAAAGCCCTGTAGGAACAATGATGAGACAAATTCAAGGGATAGACAGAAAAAATCCTCTGCGTCGGCTCCCATTGCCTCGCCATGAAAAAGAATGCATGCTACCAACCAAGCTAACTATGCTCTCTATGTTTTAGGGACTCAGAGGTCGCAGGTTCGGTCCCCATGGTGGCCAGGATTTGTTTCTGTCTATTACGTGTGTTTGTCTCGTCTTTGTTCCTATGGGGCTTTCATATTATCTTATGCCATTAGCTTTAACTACTACTACTACTACTACTACTACTACTACTACTACTACTGCTGCTGCTGCTGCT
>JAXRKP010002509.1:45000-47699 GCA_037039925.1 Doris montereyensis | reverse complement strand
ATACATACATACATACATACATACATACATACATACATACATACATACATACATACATACATACAAACATACATACATACCTACGTACATACATGCATGCAGAGACGAAGACATATATTCATTTCTTTTGTATAATATGTATATATATAGGTGAATAGTCAGACCTATAAATAGATAGAGAGAGACACACACATAGATAAATAGATAGATAGATACAAAGATGGATAAATAGTTGGATAGATAAACAGATAGATAACGGAGACATTGAGGTACTTTTTTTTCAAAACGTTGACTGCCCGCACTCGATTTTCAAGTTAGTTGGTCGGAAAATAACCCACCCCCCCACCCCCCCCCCCCCCCCGTACGAGCAAAAACTAATAAATACAACGAAGCTAGAACCAATGATAATTAAATCGACGTAATACGCCACCAAATGTAAACAGTACTGTTTCACATTATTAATCAATGGCCGTGCCTTGAGCAGAGTATCAAAGTTGAACGGCTCATTGCGGATGTACGCCATCTCAGCACCTGAGCATATGGCAGTGATGGTCGTCATGTATCCACATTTGTGCCCCATTGTCTGGAAATCAAATAAAGATAATTTAAAAAAACCAATGGAAATTACGGAGTTGAAGTTGGTTTCACATGGCTAAGGTAGGAAAGTACAAATTGTATTAGCAAGAACGCGGCGTCGCTGGTATAGTGGTCAGGTTGCCGGAGTTGGAATCATGAAATCTTGGGTTCGAATCATAGCAATGCCTGATTCGACGTTGTGTTCATTGGGAATGACATTTAACACCCATTCTCCCCACGACCGAGGTGCAAATGGGTACCAGCAGCAACTTGGGAGTAAAAACCTGCGACAGGCTAGCGTCCTGTCGAGGAGGGGAATATTATCATCTTGTCCAATTCTCGCTATAGAAACCTGGATAAGCTTAGACTCTTGGCCTGTAATGGCTTTAAAGGAGTTAAAAAAAATTACATTTCTATCATTCGGGCAGTGGACAGGTAAGCACTGTACGGGGATTAGGCGATACCGCCCTCCACGAGTCTCCTGCTGCCTTGCAGGCGGGTGTAGGCTGACCAAAGGCTAAGGGAGTTAACCCTGACATAAAACAACCTGCTGCCTTGCAGGTCGGTCTTGGTTGATCAAAGGCTAAGGGATTTACCCCTAACAGAAAATAACAACCTGCTGCCTTGTAGGCTGGTCTTGGGTGACCCTGACAGAAAATAACAAGGCCCGGCAGGGGGCCTCAAGGTGGCAGCCCAACCATCTACCTAGGGTACAAGATCAACTGATTCAGACAAATAAAAACGATATACCCGGCTTGACCTTTCGAAGACGAACATGGAAACGAACAAGGACGGTAATTTTTGGAACATGGAATATTAGGGCAATAAGAGATAGAATTAGCTGAAGAAATGGAAAAAAATTCAAACTAAACATTTTGGCCATTACAGAAACCAAGAAAAAATGACAAGGAATAGAATATGTAGGACTAAATCATACTTTAATCTTCTCAGGAGTAGATGTCAAAGATAGAAATAGAGCAGAATGCATACAAGGCATGAAAAGCTACTAGAAAGTTGGAAATGTATAATCTCACGGCTATTAGAGGTAAATATTAAGCCAAAAGAAAAATAAATTACTAGCTTATGGACCAAAGAAAGACGCTTTCAAAAAAGAAAAATATATTTTCGAAAACGAATTACAAATAGCTGCAGAAAATATCAAATCCAAATAGTAACTAATGGTTTTAGGACGCTAGAGTAGGCAACAATGTAAAAACGCCAGGAGGAGTAATAGGTTAAGAAGGAGAGACAATAACTTCTCCAAATGGAGAGAGACTAATAGATTTTTGCTTGAAGAATAACATGAAGTTAGCCAACACCTTTTTTCCTCATAAAGATATACACAAGTATACAAGAGTAAATGAAAACAGATGTGACAAGTCAATCATAGACTATATAATAGGTAACTGCTCCATTTTTACAGTACAATGGATGCAAGAGTAAGCAGAGGAGCAGAAATATTTAGTGATCATCACCTAGTAATTGTCAAAATGAGATTATTGACGAAGAAACCAAGCAGAAAAGGAAAGAAAAGAAAGCTACTAAACTCAAACGAGTCCAGAGGATAGGATATACTACTTGAATAACAGAACTATCGCCAAAGAGGAAGCGAGGAAAGCAAAACAGGAACAATGGGAAGAGTTTGGACAAAAGCTCAACGAAAGCTATCAAGGAAATCAAAAGCTGTTCTGGGGGGTGGGGGAAGGGAGGCAATGAAGAGCACGAGAAAGACCAAAAATCATGCTTAATACGATAAATTAAGAACGCCAAAGGAGAAATATTGAAAGAAGACTGCGGAATCATGGAAACATGGAGAAATTATCTTCAGCAATTACATACTCCCTCCAGAACATATGCAATAAGTAGTAAAGATGAATTAGTAAGAGTAACAAGTAATTCAGAGGAGACAGCTGAAGATGCAGATATCTGAATGTAAGAAATCCAAACAGCTATAAGAAAAGTGAAATTAGGAAAGGCCCCAGGAGCAGATCATGTTTATCCAGAAATCATTAAAAAGCAAGGGAGACAAACTACTACATGCCAACACGCATGGAAGTATAAACAGGTGTCAGACGACTGGAAAAAGGAAACGGTAGTACCAATACACAAGAAAGGATCAACTA
>JAXRKP010002509.1:32500-37500 GCA_037039925.1 Doris montereyensis | reverse complement strand
CATCGTTGCCAACAGCGCCAATGACGCAAATACATGCACATGTCTTCGCGCATGTAAAGCCATCACCGCTTCTGCTCCAAGACGGGCGGCAAGGAGCCGATCGTGGGCCGAAGGACTGCCACCCATACGTGTAAAAATGAAGAAAGAACATAAAAACGCAACAAAGACACCAGGATAATTTGGAAAAAAATGATTCCCTCTTACTTGGTATCATTTTTACTCAAATGTGAAACGACTCATCAAATCTACTCCAAATGGGCACGGTATCAGATTTGCTCATAAGCATGAAAAGAATAAACAGATAGATACACTGATCAGAAAAACAAATAGACCCAGAACTAAATGTTTCAGGCCTAACCTTTCAACGAAAAAAACCCACCAAACATCTTCTTGTCCTCAAACACAAAGACACATACATACGTACACACACATGCACACACACACACACAACACATCCACACATACACATGTGCTCGCACACATGCTTATCTACTTCAAATAGTTATAAATCATATGCCAAAATAAGCTGAGGGAGGAAACAAAGCCGAAAGTAAAATTGAAAGACAGAAGAAAACGAGAATACGGACGACTCAACTGAAGAGTCAGTTGAGAATGGAGAAATTGTTGGAAGAACTAAAACTGGTATAAAAGTAGGCATATTGGTAGAGGCGCACATATAACAAATTGTGGCAACATAGAATGATATCGTTAGGGTCTTAGTATGGCGCGATCCATCCTGTCATTGTGGGACACAGGAAAGACCCTGGAACCATACGTGCAGTGCTTGCCTCACATATATGATGTGCTGAGTCAAATAAAAGAGAACGCACTACCAATCAAGCAGGGTAGTTAGCTTAGTTGGCAGTGCGCTCTCTTTTCGTGATGAGGCAATGGGCGCCGACGCGGAGGTCGAGGTTCGATTCTATGGTACCCAAAAGTGTGTTTCTCTCTATTCCTTTGTATTTGTCTCGTATTTGCTCCAACGGGGTTTCAATACTGTTTCATGTCACGATCCATCTTCATTATGACTATCAAAGGTTACATGCAAATAAAATTGCGTCAATTGGAGGCACGGTATCCCATGATGCTCTTGGTAACGATGCATTGAGCAATCAGTGTCGTCAGACCGAACTATGGCAACCTGGGGAATCCCAGCATAATCAAAGTCAACTTTTAAACACAGTCCTCAAATATGGATGTGGTTGACGACACCAAACACATCTTCGAATCAATTACATGCCCACATCAAGTGACTCGGACAAAAGGAGGAGGGGGAGGGGAGGGGGAGGAGGAGGGAGGAGAGGATGGGAGAGGGAGAGGGAGAGAGAGAGGGAGAGGGAGAGGGAGAGAGGGAGAGAGGGAGAGAGAGAGAGAGAAGGGAGAGAGAGGGAGAGGAGAGGGAGAGGAGACGGAGAGGGAGAGGGAGAGGGAGAGAGAGAAAGAGGGGAGGCACTGCGGGACAACTCAATCGTGCACTTAAAAGATTGCGCGTGTACTTATAATAACAATTGGAACATAGACATGTCGTCATGGGCGACGCACCTGAACTTGCCCAAGAACTGTGACGACTGTTTTTAAATGGAGTTCCTGCACGAGGACATCGTGCACGTCGGAGGCTTTGATTGGGTGGCAGTCTTTGTCAGAGGCGCCGGCCTCTTCTCGAAACATAGGACCTTGTTCAGTCCATTACAGAAATCCTCTTTTATCTCAAAAGAAACAAAACATAGAAAATTATAAGAAACAAAATATAAAATTCGTCTCTGTTTACCATTCATGCATACGGTAATCTTGTTATAATCTTGGAAATATGAATTCAGGCAATGGACAGGTAAGCATTTGTACGGAGATTAGGCGATCCCGCCCTCCAAGAGTCTCCTACTGCCTTGCAGGCGGGTCTTGGCTGACGAAAGGCTAAGTGAGGTAACCCTGACAGAAAATAACCTGCTGCCTTGAAGGCCGGCCTTAGTTGACAAAGGCTAAAGGAGTTAACCCTGATAGAAAATAACAACCTGCTGCCTTGCAGGCTGTTCTTGGGTGATCAAAGGCTAAGGAAGTTAATCCTGGCAGAAAATAACAAGGCCCGGTAGGGGCCTCAAAGTGGCAACCCCACCATCTACCTGGGGTACAGTGGGCCAATCACCTTCTTACCCAAAATCAACTGATTCAGAGAAATGAATACGATATACCCGGCTTGACCTTTCGAAGACGAACATGGAAACGAACACCGACTGTGATTTTTGGAACATGGAATATTAGGGCAATAAATGGAAAAGAGATAAATTAGGTGAAGAAATGGAAAAAATTCAAAGTAAATATTTTGGCCATTACATAAACAAAGAAAAAAGGACAAGGAATAGAAAATGTAGAACCAAATTATACTTTGGTCTTCTCAGGGGTAGATGTCAAAGATAATAAAGCAGGAGTAGGCCTCCTAATACATAAAAAGCATGAAAAGCTAAGAAAAAGTTGGAAGTTAATAAGCCCACGGCTATTAGAGATAAATATTAAACCAAAAGCAAAAGAAATTCAATTATAAACCTCTTATGGACCAAGCGAAGACGCCATCAAAGAAGAAAAATATCTTCGAAAACGATTTACAAACAGGTGCAGAGAATCTTAAACCCAAACAGCAACTAATGGTTTTAGGATATTTAAAATGCTAGTGTAGGCAGCAATGTAGAAACAACAGGAGAAGTAATTGGTAAAGAAGGAGAGACAACAACTTCTCCAAAATGGAGAGGGAGTAATAGATTTTTGCTTGAAGAATAACATGAAAATAGCCAACACCTTTTTTCCTCATATATACACAAATATACAAAAATAAATGAAGACAGATGTGAAAAGTCAATGATAGACTACATAATAGTTAGCAGCTCCTTTTTTTTACAGTAGAATGGATGCAGAGTAAACAGAAGAGTTAAAATATTTACTGATCATCACCTAGTGATGACCAAAGAGATTACTGACTGAAGAAAACAAACAGAAATGAAAAGAGAAGAAAGCTGCTAAACTCAAAATAAAAGAACTAAATAAACCAATAGTAAAACAGATATACCAATTTAGGATAAAAAGGTTTATCAGTGAAAGGCAGATGGATATAAATTATGATAGCACAATAGAAGAAAAGTGGCAAATGTATAAAAAACACTCCTCAGTTGTACTGAAGAGGTCTGTGGTCGGAAACAAATTAAAGCAGGTAGGAAAGAACAGCATGTTGGAATTAGAATGTCAAGACTAAGATCAAACAAAAGACCAGAGTGCCTTGAAAAATACTTGCAAACAAAGCGGCCAGAGAGAAGTTAGGAAAAGCAAAACAGGAACAATTGGGAGAGGAGAAATCTTAAGCTGTTCATTGGGGGGGGGGGGGGGGAGACGAAGAGCATGAGAAAGGTCAAAACATGCCCCGAAATGACAAAACAAGAACGCCAAAGGTAAAATAATGAAAAAGACAGTGAAATAATGTAAACATGGAGAAATTATTTTCAACAATTATATAATCCCTCCAGAACATATGGGAACAAGGAGCAAAGATCAATTAGTAAGAGTAACAAGTAATCCAGAGGAGACAGCTGAAGCTGTAGATATGGTAATGGAAGAAATCCAAATAGCTATAAGAAAAGAGAAATAGGAAAATACTCAGGAGCAGATCAAGTTCATTCAGAAATGATTAAAAACCAAAGGAGAGGCAGACAAACTACTACATGCAATATGCCAACAAGCATGAAAGTCTAAACAGGTGCCAGACGACTGGAAAAAGGGAACGGTAGTACCAATACATAAGAAAGGATCAACTATGGAATGCTCAAACTATAGAGGGATATCACTGTTTAGCGTAGCAGGAAAAGTGTATGCCTGAATACACCGCCTATGAGACTAAGCAAAGAATAGAAGATAAGATTGAAGAATTCCAGGTGGATTTAGACCAAATGAAACAGTGTACAAGACCACATATTTACAAATTAGACAAACTATTTACTATAATCAGATACTGCCTATCTATCTATCTATGATCTAAATGTACATCTATCTATCTATCCTATCTATCTATCTATCTATCTATCTATCTAGTTGTAACTATCTATCTATCTATCTATCCATTCATCCATCTATATATCTGTCTATCTATCTATCCATCCATCCATAATCCATCCATCTATGTATAATTTATAATAAACCAATAATGTGCAATGATGATAATGATAATGTATGTAATAATATGATATGTATGATATGTATGTATGTAAGATATGATATGTATCTATAATAATCTATCTAATGATCTATCTATCTATGATAATGATCTATCTATCTAATGATCAAATCTATCTATCTATAATAATCCTATCTATCTATCTATCTGGATCTATCTATCTATCTAACTAGTAATAATAATCAATCTATCTATCTGCTTATCTATCTATCTATCTATCTTGGAAAATCTATCTAGTATCTATCTATCCATCCATCCATCATCATTATGAACAATGAACTAAATATCTAAATATCTATGTATTTATCTATCTAAGAATATCTAAACTCTAATAATAATAGGGAATCTATCTATAATTCCATCATTCAAATTATGATGAGATCAGAATTTGATGATAAGTTCACAAGCTATCCATTGCTAGAAGTAAGAAGATTAACTCCTAAGGGAAACCCTTTTCAAGGAGCTCCCAAATCAGCCAGAGAACCTAACAACAGCAATATATAACTAAGGAAAAACAAAAGATAAACAATTATTGATTCAACTGAACAATAACATTTCATGAAAACCGATTGACACCTTGTTTGTACATGTCACCAATCCCCGCGTGGGGGCCATTCTGGTTGTTTTACCATGTGACCTTAGACAGTCAGAGAATCCAGCCAAAGTTTTTAGCTGAAATGTTATCTAAGAAGATAAGAAAAAACTGCTGTTAGTGTCATTCACAACGTAGCAGATTATCCTGAGCAGATGGTCGTACTACTGGATAGAAATTTCTTTGCTTCTATCTGGG
>JAXRKP010002509.1:17500-27500 GCA_037039925.1 Doris montereyensis | reverse complement strand
ATTTGGAATAGGACAAAGATTATATAAACACCTGATATTTAGTGTAACATCGCCGCGGGTTTGTATGTTTGTTTAACTCAGGTCTATGAATAGAAGTTACCAGGTCCTCATGAGCTAATGTCTCTCAGAAGCAGTGATGTAATTTTCCTAGTACGATTTTAAGAACTTGTCTGGATTGCCCAGACTGTCCACCTACCTGAACCAAAGGGGGGGGGGGGGGGGGGTAGATTTTGCGCTTACAAACTCGAGAACATATTCCACCGTTGGCGGGGCTCGAACCCACTACCTTTTGGTTGAGAGGCCGACACCTTGCCTCTGAATTATCGAATCCCCCTTGTTTGGAAACTCAATACAATTTCTACATCATATTAAATGTATAAATTGTTCTGATGGAACTCCTACTTAAATTTCCCCTTTCATATCCAGTAGAGTTGGATCATGATCATACCCAGTAGAGTTGGATCATGATCATACCCAATAGAGTTGGATCATGATCATGCCCCGCAGAGTTGGATCATGATCATACCCAGTAGAGTTGGATCATGATCATAACCAATAGAATTGGATCATGATCATACCCAATAGAGTTGGATCATGATCATGCCCAGGAGGGTTGGATCATGATCATACCCAGTAGAGTTGGATCATGATCACACCCAGTAGAGTTGGATCATGATCATACCCAGTAGAGTTGGACCATGATCATACCCAGTAGAGTTGGATCATGATCATACCCAGTAGAGTTGGACCATGATCATACCCAGTAGAGTTGGATCATGATCATACCAAATAGAGTTGGACCATGATCATATCCAGTAGAGTTGGATCATGATCATACCCAGTAGAGCTGGATCATGATCATACCCAGTAGAGTTGGATCATGATCATACCCAGTAGAGCTGGATCATGATCATACCCAGTAGAGTTGGATCATGATCATACCCAGTAGAGTTGGATCATGGTCATACCCAGTAGAGTTGGATCATGATCATACCCAGTAGCGTTCGATCATGATCCTACCCAGTAGAGTTGGATCATGATCATACCCAATAGAGTTGGATCATGATCATACCCAGTAAAGTTGGATCATGATCACACCCAGTAGAGTTGGATCATGATCATACCCAGTAGAGTTGGATCATGATCATACCCTGTAGAGTGTATCATGATCATACCCAGTAGAGTTGGATCATGATCATAAGCAGTAGAGTTGGATCATGATCATACCCAGTAGAGTTGGATCATGATCATACCCAGTAGAGTTGGATCATGATCATACCTGATAGAGTTGGATCATGATCATACCCCGCAGAGTTGGATCATGATCATACCCAGTAGAGTTGGAGCATGATCATACCCAGTAGAGTTGGACCTTGATCATATCCAATAGAGTTGGATCATGATCATAACCAGTAGAGTTGGATCATGATCATACCCAATAGAGTTGGACCATGATCATACCCAGTAGAGTTGGATCATGATCATAACCAATAGAATTGGATCATGATCATACCCAATAGAGTTGGATCATGATCATACCCAGGAGAGTTGGATCATGATCATACCCAGTAGAGTTGGATCATGATCACACCCAGTAGAGTTGGATCATGATCATACCCAGTAGAGTTGGACCATGATCATACCCAGTAGAGTTGGACCATGATCATACACAGTAGAGTTGGATCATGATCATACCAAATAGAGTTGGACCATGATCATACCCAGTAGAGTTGGATCATGATCATACCCAGTAGAGCTGGATCATGATCATACCCAGTAGAGTTGGACCATGATCATACCCAGTAGAGCTGGATCATGATCATACCCAGTAGAGTTGGATCATGATCATACCCAGTAGAGTTGGATCATGATCATAACCAGTAAAGTTGGATCATGATCATACCCAGTAGAGTTGGATCATGATCATACCCAGTATAGTTGGATCATAATCATAACCAGTAGAGTTGGACCATGATCATACCCAGTAGAGTTGGATCATGATCATACCCAGTAGAGTTGGATCATGATCATACCCAGTAGAGTTGGATCATGATCATACCCAGTAGAGTTGGATCATGATCATACCCAGTATTTACACCGAAGAACGACATACTTTATTGACACCATAATGGAAGGAAGGCGATGTGTCACGTTGCAAATAGTAGAAAATAGGTTACAATAATATATTATATATATACCGGTGACCCAAAACAAATCTGAGCCGTGGAAAATATCAACAACTTCGATAGATGGCGTCTAATATGTGCCTCCTTTGAACGGAAGTGACTTTAGCCAACCAGAAAGCGTTGCTTCGAGCTGTTGATATGATTTAGATGTAACCAAAATGGTATGGGCTTGTTGGTTCCCGAAAGTGAGCGGGCTATCATGTGACATTTGAATACATTCATGTTCTTGAAAAGATTTGGCTCGCCCTGAACAAGGAGCAAGTTAACATTTGATGTCACGGGTTTCAGCAAGATGGCACCATACCACACACAGCAATTAACTGTGTGAGACAATGGCTCACAGTATAGGTAATTTCGCCGAGACAATGATCTGCCGCTTACTTAACACCTGGGTTTCCCAACACTCCTGATCTCAGTCCCCTTAATTTCTACCTTTAGGGGATGCTTGAAGGACAATGTTTATACATGCCAGTTCACAAAGATAGCAGAATTGAAGACGGCAATTTCAAACGAGATACAACAAATTACTTTGGATCTTTGTCGCAGGTTCTACGAAACTTGCGTTTTAAAGGATGGTGCCATTTCCAGCATATTATGTAAATGTGTGTTATTTCCTGTGTAGATTGCCAGTTCGATTTGCTGCATGAATCGGGAGCGTGATAAGCAAAATGAGTGTATCGCTATTCCAGGTGAGCCATTTCCCCTAAAATGCATCATGGAGCTAAGAAACCGTGAATATCATTCAATGATGAACTGGGGATGGATTTATGGTAGCAGAAAAAAATGCAGAATTCTTAAGGGGGGTCCTGGGGGAATTATTTCCCCGTTTGTTCCTATCAATTAAACTTATGTATTGGTAGAATGTGTATGGTGTACTGAGTTGAAATATGTCGTTTTTTTTTCTTCTGATTCTTCCGGTTGTCATGGAAACGGCGGCCATCTTGAATTTTCAATATCGATAGGCTTTTTCATTTTTCAACAAATTTTATTTAAAACTTGGCACACCCCTTAGTTGATGCAATATTTAAATTAGATCTGATCGGATTTTTTGTTTCATTAGTTAGTTTTGTTTTTTATGAATTTTTGAAAATAGCATATGCGAACACAAAAAATATACAAAAATATTGTACAAAAAATCAATATTTCCAAAACTATAATACATATAAACAAAAGCATCTGCTCAGTTCTTTGTTTTCCCCACTATCATTCATTACAGATTTCATGAAGATATATTGAGAAATAAAAAAGTAGATAGGAAATAATGAACAAAATGGACATTTTTGAGAAAATCGTAATTTTCTCTTATCTTCTGTTATTTGATATATTTTTCTCCCATAAACCTAAGGAAAGAGTAGGATAATACTTTGAAACATCATAAAACCTTAAGAGCTCTCAACTTCTTCTTATTGACACTGTTTCAAGTGCACCAGAACCTTTTAACTCATTTTCAGATGGTGCCTTTTGATAATAGGTGCGCAGAATATGTTCCGTATTTTCCGGACGATCTAAGACAATATTCATACTAAAAACCTAAAATAAGTTTGTTTTGGATAGGGTTTACTGTGACGATCAAAAGGAGTACCAACTTGCCGTACTTTAGATAATATTTCTGGCTTTTATCGTATATTCTATATGAAAGATAGGCGTGTGTAGTTTCTAAAACATTCGTATAAATTCAAAAATCGATACTGAACTTCTTTATATCATTATGACGAGAATGAACTGCTCTATCCACTAGTATGATAGAACTAGGTTTGTCCCATTTTCGGCGAAAATGGCATTCCCCCTCTCTCCCCCCCCCCCACCACCCTGTTGAAATTCCCTTCGCGTTAATGATAAGTTCACTATACTTTCTCCCGTTTCGTGACCTTTATAAGACATTAAAATTTTGACTTACAATTTTCAGTCACTCTACTACACTTGCATGATTGTGTGGTTGAATAGTTTACCTGTTGAAATTGATCCCCCACGGCCGATGATATCCAAAGTACTGTTAACGTCGCTGGCACAAAATTAATGAGGGCCTCCTTCAACCATGCCAGCAGGCTCTGGTGTATGTAGGTGACCTCACATGACAGGTGCATAGACATGCGCACGATGGATCGAATAGCAGCATTCATTCCCTGAAGACGTAAAGAACAAAAACATGAACTAAGATTATAAGGAAAACTTAACTGACGCATGCATTGCTTGATTTGGCGTTCGTTTACCCTCATCATCAGGATCATTCTCTTCATCGTCAATGTCATCATCGGTAAATAATTAAACGAAACTAGCTACTTGATTAACATTTTTCTAAAACAAAGGCCTCTACTGACTACCGAACAAAACAACTAGCTGAATTAATTTATAGACGATAAAACAAATCATAAAATAAATCATACAGTCTAAATAGGGTCATAATTTCCACCTTTCATACTCGAGTAGAGTTGTATCATGATCATTACGCCAGTGAACTTTCATTGACAACACAATGGAAGGAATATCAATGTGCCTGACAGAGAAATAACCTGCAGAGTGTAGACAATATATCACAACAATAATATGACTCCTACCATCTGTTGAAATTTACTTTCATGTTAATGAGTGTAGGTTCACTATACCTTTCTATACGTTTTGTCAATTTTACAGGTCATAAATCTCGACTTACAGTTTTCAGTCACTACACCCACGCTCGCGGAATGAGTATCGTAGTAACCACAGCAATATCGGTGTAAAAATAAATTGCAACATCTTCATTTTAATGATAAACATATTATTCTAAGTTTACCTAATTGTATCGTACTCAATAAAGGGAGACGTCTAAGCAAAGGTCGTCTTAGCACGGGGACATGACGTTGGGCAGTTTCAGGGGTCCCGTGCTAATCTGTGTATTATCTATCTATATAAAACTGTACATCTCAAACTTTGACCGCTCTTATCTCAGAAACCATACGACACACCCGCCATACTTTACAAGTAGATTTCAAATAGCCTGCTTTAGGTTCTTCTTTAGCGAATAAACTCTTGGGTCAAATCAGTATTTTAATTAATTGGAAAAAGATTGTTTTGCCTGCGATCCTCGAAACTTTTTATTGTTATTGTTACTCATTCCTTCATTTCCGGTCATTAGATATGCGATGAAAAGCCCGCCTTTCTTAAGTATCGAATACTGCATCGGTATTTAATATCACTCTGCACCCGGTAACCTATTGTGAAGTTTATCATTGAAAAAAAAAAAAATGTAGTTAAAGAATAATCATAATTATCATTGTCTACGGGCATGCATCTCATTAATATAATGCCACTTCATTAAAAACATCCTAACACGCTATACGCAGATATCATCATCACCATGCCCTATCACCCATCGTGTGGCATAGGCGTAGGTTAGCCCTCCAGCGATCCCTTTCCTATGTCATCTTTTCGATCTCTTTCCACCACATCCTGGTCTGCCAACTCCTCCAGTTGTCTTCGCCACGTATTTCTTGGTCTCCCCCTTTTTCTGTGGCCCTGCGGATTCCATGTTAGAGGGTGTCATGTGATGTTTACTGGTGGCCTCCTCAAAGTGTTTCCAATCCACCGCCAACACCTTTTCTTTCATTCATCTTCTATTGACGTATGTTGTTGTTTTTAAATTTTGTACCACTACCATAATATTATATCTTCGTTTGTAATTGTTTCTGGCAAGTGGATTTCAATGACGTTTCATAGACATTTGGTAATGAATGTCTGTAAGTTAGGTAGGATTCTTTCGCTGATTTTCCAGGTTTCGGCTCCATATAAAAGGACTGACTTCACATATTAGGTGGAAATGCTGTCAGATCACCAGATGTTTCGGAACTATAAAAATGCTGATCGAGCCGTACCGATTCGCAGAAGCTATACCACCTGGGAATGTGAAACTTGGCATATTCATGTAAATATTCCTGCAATGTTGTCTTACAATACGCTAGAAAAATGATAAAATCATGGGTGTTAAAAATAAAAATCATGGGTGTTAAAAAATCACCATAAGCTCATTACAAAGGAAGTAGATAAACCGTTTTCAGTAAAACATCTTGAAAAGTTGCCAATTCGTACATCGTCAGCATTTCGATTGGCTATGTCTCATCACTACAAATCGACGCAATTGGAACATCTTCTGCACATAAATCAGAACGGCTGCTTTTTTAGGCTGCTAAGTTTGACGACTAAGCCAGTGGACGGCCTTAAGTAAGTAAGTAAGTAAGTAAGTAGGGTCTCATCGAAGAGTTGAAATCTCTCTAGCCTGCACGAATCAGAATTTTGGATCTTAAGCCTTATTGAAATACAATGTATTCGCCAAGTTTGAAATCGAGATTTCAACCGACTGTCGGGCTGGTATCAAAGATATTTCTTTCTGTTAACTTGTTTTAATTTCTAGATTAAAAATATAGAAATCTTGGACGGAAGAGAACTTAGGCAACTAATTTTTTAAATAATCGTCAACAGAGCATATGCACTGCCTTTATAATATTACATATAATATCTTGTTATCAGTTTTTTCAACATCAACGCATTGTTCTTGCCGACTGCGATCTAGATCTAAACAGTTTTACCCACCTGGCAAATTTTCCATACAACACACCAGTTCAGAGAACGGGGTTCCCTTCTTATGAAAAATATAATAAATCAATAATGTTGGGAATTCTGCTTTGCAAGGTTCATCATGTATTATTGTTCAAACGTTTGTGTTCGTCAAAAATATAAATAGATAGATAGGTCAATTGATACAAAGATAGATCATAGATATATGGATAGATAGATATATAGCTAGATAGCTGGATGGATATATGAATATAATAACAATAATGATAATAATGAAAATAGCATAATAATAGTAACGATAATAATAATAATAAAAATGAAAATAATAACAATAATAATAATAACAATAATAATAAAATAAAATAATAATAATAATAATAATGATAATAATAACAATAATAGTAATAATAATAATGATGATAATAATATAATAATAATAATAATAATAATTATAACAATAATAATAATAATAATAATATAATAATAATAATAATAATAATAACAATAATAGTATAGTAATAACGATAATAATAATAGAAATTAAACTATTACTACTACTACTACTACTACTATTCTACTACTACTACTACTACTACTACTACTACTAAAACTCGTGAATAAAACTATTACTACCACTGCTACTACTACTACTACTACTACTACTACTACTACTACTACTACTACTACTACTACTACTACTACTACTACTACTACTACTACTACTACTACTACGACTACTACTAATAATAACAATAATAGTAATAATAATAATGATAATAATAATAATGATGATGATGATGATGATGATGATGATGGTGATGATAATGATGATGAAAATGATGAAAATATGAAATTCATTTTTATGTTAATATGAAAAGATCTTCCAGTGATTGAAAGCATTGAAAGATTTTGTATTTTTCGCGTTCTCAGTCAAGGAGTTCCACACTTCGGGAGCAGCAAAGTTAAATGCTCTGCTAGAAGCTTTGATTTGGGTATATTTGACTAAGACAGTTTGACATGATGATCCAAGATGTCGTAAAGGCTGATGAATTTTAATGAGATCTTCCAAATAGCTTGGTCCCATATTATTCAGACTTTTAAATGTTAGACAGGCAATTACAAGTTTTATTCAATTTATTTCTAGACAGTTTTGGTGATGAGCCTGGCTGAGACATTTTGAATTTTTTGCAATCGTCTGAGTGAGGATTTAGGAATACCATAAAAACGAATTACAATAGTTCAATTTGCTTGTTATTATTGAGTAAACGAGCAATTTAGATGCACCAGTGTCTAGAAAATATCTTATACGACCTATGTTACTTATTTGAAAGGACAGGCATTGGCATACTTTTGCTATGTGGTCTTTCATACTTAAAAATGTTGGTAAAAAAAGACGCCAAGATTTCTAACATTTGGACAGTTTTTGATGGTACAATCGTTTACACGAATTTCATTGATAATGACATTGAACTTTTTCTTCTTAAAAACTATAATTTCAGTCTCATCGTCGTTCAGCTTAAGCTTGTTGCATATCATCCATGCCTTGACGACTTAAACACAATGTTTAGTTTGATGGAGATTTTTCAGATGCCGATTCAGACGTGACCGACATGTATAATTGGGTATCATCGGCGAAAGATGATATGCAAATCCATATTGCGCATGCGTGATGATATGATTATTGGCGCCGTGTACAGCGTGAACAAGAAGGGTTCCAGCACTGATCCTTGTGGTACACCAAATTTCAGTACAACTGGTGACGAGAGAACGCCATTTATTGATACTCTCTGGCTTCCGTTAGAGACGTATGTGACGAACCAACGTAGCACATTCCCTGCGATGCCAAAGAAATTTCCCAGTCGTTGCAGAAGCAAATTATAGTCGACTGTGTTAAAGGCCACACTCAGATCTAGAAGCAGCAATAACACGTTGTCGTTGATGGAAAGTTGCTCAATGATGGCGTTTTGAACTTTGAGGAGTGCCGTCTATGTGCTATGCCCTGTCTTATACGTTCATTGTGGTTTGCACTTGCGATGATGAGTTAACCAACAAGAGACATTCTTTTAGTCTTTCACCACACCCTTTTCCACAACTTTTAAGATGAAGCTCAGGTTGGAAACTGAGGGTTTTAGATAATTTCTGGGTCAAGATCTTGTTTCTTGAGCAGTGGCGTCACATGTGCTTCCTTAAGTGATAGGAGAAAGTCACAATTTGATGTTGAGCACTTTACTATAGATGTGATTGGTTTGATTCACTTAGGCAAGATTGTATTGTCCAAGTGCGATTTGTTTGGGGCCTGTTTTTACCAATGCTACAACTTCATTTTCAGTGGCAGGTTTTATGTCATTCAATTATTGTTTTGTCGTATGTTGTCTTATATCTCCAGATCGTGGTGAGATATGATCGTCAAAGTAACTGCGAATGCTATCTATTTTCTCTATAAAAATGTTTCCAAACCTCTGTGCAAGTTCGTTCTTTTCGTTGTGCATTGACATTGTGCTAGCAGGACTATTATTCATAAGAAGCATGTCCTTTATTCTAAATAAAGTTTTTAAGTTTCCTTTGTTTTCGCTGATGTTTTTTCTCTCCGAATAAACGCTTTCTTAGCTTCATTGATGGTCAGATTTGTATCATTTCAAATGAACTTTTAGATGTTCTTAGGTATTTGTAACTTTGATTTTCGCCAGGTGTTTTCAGAATTACGACGTTTTGTTTTAGCTTGCCTGATGTCAGCTGTAAACCGCCGGGTATTTGGACTCATTCTGACCATAGTTGTTCTTAGAGGGGCATGATTGTCGATTACGGTTCTGATAGCATCACTGGAAATGCTCATCTTGTTGTCAACAATATTTTGTTTGTCCACTCTTTCAACGATATTTGTTTCCGAAATATCAGGTCTTATCTTATTCATATATTTTTTTTCTATTGCTTTACATGTATTTGATTGTCTTCCTTTAGAGTTTTGGTTTCTGACAGTCAAGATTGTAGTGGTTCGAAAAATGATTTGATTTCACCCTCATATCCTTGATCAATACGCACGAAGAGTGTATCAAGACTTGATCTAAATTGGGGCCATGTTCGTGAGTTGGCAAATCTACTTGTTGCATAACATTCATCAGCGATTGTACCATGTCTTTGAATTTTTCACTGTGATCATTATCCATATGAATATCAAAGCCACCAAGGATTATTTGTTGCAATTTTGAAGGTCTTTCAAGTATGTGTGATTCAAATTCATTGATGAATTGACTTAAACTTAAAGATGA
>JAXRKP010002509.1:7500-12500 GCA_037039925.1 Doris montereyensis | reverse complement strand
GTCAGGAGGAGTTCAGCAAAGAAGGAGAGACCAATTTCCAAATGGAAGAGACTAATAGATTTTTGCCTAAAGAATAACATCAAAATAGCCAACACCTTTTTCCTCATAAAGATATCCACAATATACAAATAAAATGAAGACAGATATGAAAAGTCAACGATAGACTACATTTACCAGCTCCTTTTTTTACAATACATTGGAGAATCACCTAGTGATTGCAATAGATTACTGACTGAAGAAAACAAACAGAGGAAAAGAAAGAAAGCTATCAACTCAAAATAACCACTAAATAAACTAGTAGTAAAACAGGTATACCAATCTAGGATAAAAAGATTTATCAGTGAAAGACATTTGGATCTGAATGATAGCAGGCAGATGTATAAAAACACTCCTCAATTTACTGAAGAGGTCTGTGGTAGGAAACAAATTAAAGGAGATGGAAAAAAAAGGGATGGTGGAATGAGAATGTCAAGACTAAGATCAAAGAAAAGAAGGATAAAAATTTTTGCAAACAAAAAGACCAGGGGATAATAGAACGTAATAAAAGAACTATCAAAATTAGGAACAATTGAAGAGTTTGCGACAAAGACTTCAAGAAAAGCTATCAAAGAAAATCCAAAAGCTGTTCTGGGTGGCAATCATAATAAAGACCAAAGCATGCCCAATACGACAAATTAAGAATGCCAAAGGAGAAGTAATGAAAAGAAGACAAATCAAAACATGGAAACATTTTTTTCACCAATTACATAATCCCCCCAGACCGTATGAAACAAGGAGTACAGATCAATTATTAAGAGTAACAAGTAATCGACATGAGACAGCTGAAGATGTAGATATATCAATGGAAGAAATCCAAAG
This sequence comes from Doris montereyensis, assembly GCA_037039925.1. Classification (NCBI taxonomy): domain Eukaryota; kingdom Metazoa; phylum Mollusca; class Gastropoda; order Nudibranchia; family Dorididae; genus Doris; species Doris montereyensis. The sequence continues at coordinate 11,642 of JAXRKP010002509.1, read as the reverse complement.
AGCTATAAAAAAGTGAAATTATGAAAAGCCCCAGGAGCACATCAAGTTTATCCATAAATGATTAAAAACCAAGGGAGAGAGGCAGACAAACTACTACATCCAATATGCCAACAAGCATGGAAGTCCAAACAGGTGCCAAACGACTGGAAAAAGGGAACGGTAGTACTAATACATAAGAAAGGATCAACTATGGAATGCTCAAACTATAGAGGGATATCACCACTTGGCATTCCAGGAAAAGTAAATGCCAGGATACTGGAAATGAGACTAAGGAAAAAGAATTGAGGATCAGATTGAAGAGCATCAGAGTGGATTTAGATCAGGAAGAAGTGTACAAGACCTCATATTTACAAATTAGACAAATAATAGATTTTCTTGGAGAGAAACAGTGACCTGCACCTGTTTTATATTGACTTAGAAAAGGCATTTGACACTGTGAGGAGGAACGAACTATGGCATTCCTTAAAAGAACACAACGTAGAGTAACATTTAATAGAAGCCACCTAGTTTTTACAATAAACCAACATGTGCAGTGAGAGTAGTTGGAAACATATCTGCAGAATTTGATGTAGATGTAGGAATAAGTCCTCTTTTGTTTATCACATTTATGGATTCAGACACAAAGGCATCCTTAAAAATTAAGAAAATGATTGTAGGTATGTGGGTAAGCTCAAACCAGTAAATGTATCAATGCTTTCATTTGCCTACAATTACCTAGGAGAAATGATTAACTCAGAGGAAAACTAAGAGAAGAAATCAGCCAGAGAATTCAAAAAGGCAAGTGCAATATATATCCATCTTGGAAAGGCATTTGTAGGTAAGCAAGAATTGTCAACAAAAAACCACAATGGCAGTATACATCACTCTCGTTTATTGTCCTCTTCTCTATGGCAGCGAAACCTGGACCTTAGACAGTAGAGAATACAGTAGAGTACAGGCAGCTGAAATGAAATATCTAAGAAGAGCAGTAGGGAAAACTAAAAGAGACATCAGAAACACAACAATAAGAGATCAAACAAAAGCAGATGGCATAAAAACTAAGATAGAAACAAATCAATTGAGATGGTTTGGGTAAAACAGAATGAAGGACAATAGAATAGCTAAATCAGTATACAATGCGGAAGCCCAATGTAAAAGAACAAAAGGCAGACCTCGGAGAAAGTGGGAAGAAGATATAAAAGAGGCATTGAAGCATAGAAATTTAACTTTTTTGGACGGAAAAAGAAAATGTCAGGACACGGCATCCTGGAAAAAGAGCATCTCGGACATCTGAACCCATACGGAACTGATAAAGAACGAAAGAAAGATATTAGCAAGACCGGGGTCTTAGGCGGACAAGGGGTGGAGACACACCCTCACTTCAATAAAATCCTTTCTCATTGTGTAACAAAGGGACCGTTCTTGGCACCTTGAGACCTGACACTTCCTATCTAATTGACTATAGCAAGATTCACTAATGATGCGAAGATAGGATCAGATTTTCTCTCAATATGATTGGTTGACTAACCAGAAAGCTAGTTTTAAGTTTTACTTAAGCCAATGAGTAAAAACACAATAATAATAGACACCCCCACCCTTATCGACACATAAGAAACCGGCTATCGCGCTACAAGTTTGGCTGGAAGAACACGGCAGAATCTGGCTGTGCTACAAGTTTGGCTGGAAGAACACGACAAAATCTGGCCTTGCGTTACAAGTTTGGCTGGAATAACACGGCAAAATCTGGCCTTTGCGCTACAAGTTTGGCTGGAAGAACACGTTTGGTGGAATGAAACCTGGCCTTTGTGCTACAAGTTTGGCTGGAAGAACACGGCAAAATCTGGCCTTTGTGCTTTACAAGGTTTGTTATATTTGTTATTTATTCGAACAGGACGGAAATAGCAGGCCATCTTCGAAGGCGATAAAGTGGGTGTCAAGTAGCGTCTTTTCTGTCTTGTATTGGCCGGTTGAAGGAGTTTACAACAATTTTAATTATGCACAGATGGATGTCGAGTTTATGAATAAGATAGCTGCCATCTATATATTAATATAAAGCTGAGCGTCTCTAACTTTGACCGCTTATAACTCAGGAACCACTGCATAATCTCTATATTTCGCATGTAGAATAAACTTTTGGATCAAATCGGTTTAGTTCATGGAAAAAATTGTTTTGCCTGAGATCCACGAAACTTTTCTTGTTACTAGATCTAATTTCTCGATTTCCAATCATTACAATAAAAAGCCCACGTAACTCAGTATCGATTACTAATTTGACCTAATGATCGAACTTGATATCCCGAGTCACCGATACAGTGGTTTATTGGATTAACCAGAGTCAAGGTTCAAGAGCCCCAGCTTTATAATAAAGTTAAATTAAAATCATAATCCAGTATTATTTACGAGCACGTTTGTTGGTAATAATCGTGAGACAATTTGCACGCCGGTGACAACTCGATAGTGAGAAAAACATTGTCTGGTCTGTTATTATTGTATCGAAATCCCTACAGCTGCTGAACTAGTCAGACAACTTTGGAATGCTAAGGCTCGGATTGCTGTTGGTTGTGCACACAGGTGTGTGTGTGTGTGTGTTTGTGTATATGTGTGTGCATGTGAGTGCATATGTGTGTTTAATATGTGTGTATGTGTGTGTATGTATGTGTGTGTATATGTGTGTATGTATATGTGTATGTGTGTGTATGATGTGTGTTTCTATGTGTGTGTGTATATATGTGTGTGTATGTGTGTGTGTATGTGTGTATCCAGATACTCCCAGATTTTGTCGCGCTGATAGTCAAGAAAATCACGCAAAGGTTACAAAATAGTGAGGCCTTTATTTATCAGAACAGTTGCAATGCAAAATATTCTCTGGTACGCCACCGATGTTACTATTTTATTGAATGTGTCCATCTCCACCATAAGTGTTGGTTTCATGGTTTACGACGATGATTTTGTCCAAATGCCGTACGTGTACTATAACATGCACTATTTTACCACATGTACGCGAAACCTGTGTACTATAACATGCCACATGTACACGAAACCTGTGTACATAACATGCCATGTACACGAAACCTGACTATAACATGCTGTGAAACCTGTGTACTATAACATGCCACATGTACACGAAACCTGTGTACTATAACTGCACCTTTTTACCACATGTACGCGAAACCTGTGTACTATAACATGCACTATTTTACACATGTACGCGAAACCTACTATAATTGAAACACTGTGTACTATAACATGCCACATGTATCACGAAACCTGTGTACTATAACATGCCACATGTATACGAAACCTGTGTACTATAACATGCCACATCAAAACATGTGTACATAACATGCCACATGTATACTGTGTACTATAACATGTACACGAAACCTGTGTACATAACATGAAATCAAAACATGTGTACTATAACATGCCATGTATACGAAACCTGTGTACTATAAAATGCCACATGTATACGAAACCTGTGTACTATAACATGCCACATGTACACGAAACCTGTGTACTATAACATGTATCGAAACCTGTGTACTATAACATGAAACCTGTGTACTATAACATGCCACATGTACACGAAACCTGTGTACTATGTACACGAAACCTGTGATAATATAAACCTCTTCAATGTATACGAAACCTTGATAATTTGCGGACATGCATGTATACGAAACCTGTGTACTATAACATGCCACATGTATACGATAATCTTGTAAACATGCTGTGTACTATAACATGCCGCATGTATATGAAACCTGTGTACTATAACATGCCACATGTATACGAAACCTGTGTACTATAACATGCCACATGTATACGAAAACCTGTGTACTATAACATGCCACATGTATACGAAACCTGTGTACTATAACATGCCACATGTACACGAAACCTGTGTACTATAACATGCCACATGTACACGAAACCTGTGTACGAATAACATGCCACATGATAAAACCTGTGTACTATAACATGCCACATGTACACGAAACCCGTAGGAGAGACTGACTGTCGGACTCAACCTGCCACTGACCAGTGAGCAGGGGAAAGACAGGAGGACCGTAAAAGAAAATCCCAGCAACAACCAACACTGTTAGATATTGTGTGCATGGCAATACCAAAACATGAGTTTCTTCAGTTGATTTTTGAAATTT
>JAXRKP010002508.1:32500-47701 GCA_037039925.1 Doris montereyensis | reverse complement strand
CCCAGCCTCCTTCACCAATCCCTAGCTCCACTGCCACCACCGCCCAGCCATCTTCTAGTCGAATAGGTAAAAGAAAGCAATCTTCCTTGGTGGGATTCTTTTCAAAGAAGCCCTGCACTTAGCACAATTTAATGAGGAGGGAGGGAGGGAGGCATTGACTGTGATAGGACACTTTTATATTAGTATTATTATATTGATATTAGCTGCTGTTCCAACATGCAAACCAGGCAACCGAGAACAGAATTGCTACAATACAACATTCATTAGAAAGGTGAGAATATTGCAAATGAATAGATATTAAGCATTTATGTGTAAGTTCATTGTGTTCGAGTGTGCGTGTATTAATGTTATTGTGTGTGGTTTCGAGTTTTGTAGGTGGATGTACTGTTGCAGGTATTTTGTACCGGGCTGTCTACTCTTTCAGGCAAAATGTCTCTTGCCAACTTTCAACCATGATCGTGATGCGTACATGTATTGCCTATTTCTATGTGTGCGTATGTGTGATGCGTTTTGCATGACTTGTGATGCGTACATGTATTGCCTATTTCTATGGGTGCATATGTGTGATGCGTTTTGCATGAATTGTAATGCGTACATGTATTGCCTATTTCTATGTGTGCGTATGCGTGATGCGTTTTGCATGAATTGTAATGCGTACATGTATTGCCTATTTCTATCGTATGCGTGATGCGTTTTGCCTTTTCCATCTGTGGTTTATAAGTGTCTTTAATCTGTCAGTCTGTTCTTTGAGAACAGCTCTGAACACATTACATTGGCTCCTTGGTGGTCTACAGGGCGGAAATAACACGATGACGATGACCAAATTGTAACCATAGGTCTTCTATATCTTTATCTAAAGAGAACGAAGAAAAAATACAGATGCATGAACTATTGCAACACAGGAAAGGTTTTATCTGCATTGTAAACAAAAAACAAACGGGATCGTACCGAAAAAGACGCATTTTCGCAGTTTGGGTTTTTGACCATTTTCTAAAACAGGATGCCGCAAAATTTCAACCAAGATGATCTATTGGATATATTAATTGATCAAATATATTTATCAAATATAAATCATCTGTGATGAAATCCAATATAGATCATCTGGAATGAAATAATATAGATCATTTGGAATGAAATCCAATATAGATCATCTGGGATGAAATGCAATATACATCATCTAGAATGAAATCAAATATAGATCATCTGTAATGAAATCGAATATATTATATCCTCTGGGATGAAATGCAATATACATCATCTGGGACGAAATCCAATATACATCACCCGGAATGAAATCCAATAGACATCATCTGGGATGAAATCCAATATAGATCATCTGGAAGGAAATCCAATAAACATCATCTGGAAGGAAATCCAATATAAATCATCTGAGATGAAATCCAATATACATCATCTGGAATGAAATACAATATAGATCATCTACGATGAAATCCAATATAGATCATCTGCGATGAGGTTCAATATAGATCATATGGCATGAAATCCAATATAGATCATTTGGAATAAAATCCAATATACATCATCTGGAATGAAATCCAGTATGCATCATCTGGAATGAAATCCAATATAGATCATCTGGAATGAAATCGAATATACATCATCTGGGATGAAATCAATATACATCATCTGGGATGAAATCAATATACATCATCTGGAATGAAATCCAATATAGATCATCTGGAAGGAAATTCAATATAGATCATCAGGAATGAAATCCAATATAGATCATCTGGAATGAAATCAATATAGATCATCTGGGATGAAATCCAATCAACATCATCTGGAAGGAAAACCAATATACATCATCTGAAATTAAATCCAATTTAGATCATCTGGAATGAAATCCAATATAGATCATCTGGAATGAAATCCAATATACATCATCTGGAATAAAATCCAATATAAATCATCTGGAATGAACTCCAATATATATCATCTGGAATGAAATTCAATATAAATCATCTGGAATGAAATCCAATATAGATCATCTGGAATGAATCCAATATAATCATCTGGAATGAACATGAAATCAATATAGATCATCTGGAATGAAATCCAATATAGATCATCTGAAAAGAATCATCAACTATAGATCATCTGAATGGAAAAATCCAATATAAATCATCTGGAATGAAAACATCCATTATAGATCATCTGGAATGGAATCCAGTATAGATCATCTGGAAGGAAATCCAATAAACATCATCTGGAAGGAAATCCAATATAGATTATCTGAGATGAAATCAACAATAATGACATCATCTGGAATGAAATCCAGTATAGATCATCTACGATGAAATCCAATATAGATCATCTGAGATGAAATCCAATATGCATCATCTGGAATGAAATCCAATCTAGATCATCTGGAAATGAAATCCAATATAGATAATTTGCAATGAAACCCATTATACATCATCTGGAATGAAATCCAATATACATCATCTTGAATGAAATCCAATATAGATCATCTGGACTGAAATCCAATATAGATCAATACGCATGACACACACATACACGTACAATTGGAAACAGGCAATAATCATGACACACACATACACATACACTTGAAACAGGAAATAGCATGACACACACAAACACATACGGTTGGAAACAGGCAACAAGCATGACACACACATACACGTACAATTGGAAACAAACGATACGCATGACACACACAAACATGTACACTTGGAAATAAACAATACACATGACACACACCTACATGTACACTTGGAAATAAACAATACGCATAACACACACCTACACGTACACTTGGAAATAAACAATACGCATGACACACACAAACACATAAAACTTGGAAACAAACAATACGCATGACACACACAAACACATAAAACTTGGAAACAAACAATACGAATGACATACATATACTCTTACACTTGGAAACAGGCAATGCACATGGGACACACATACATGTACACATGGAAACAGGCAATATTCATGACCCACACGTACAGGTACACATGGAAACAGGCAATTCATGACCCACACGTACAGGTACACATGGAAACAGGCAATGCACATGGGACACACGTACATGTACACATGGAAACAGGCAATACACATGGGACACACGTACAGGTACACATGGAAACAGGCAATACTCATGGGACACACGTACAGGTACACATGGAAATAGGCAATGCACATGGGACACACGTACAGGTACACATGGAAATAGGCAATGCACATGGGACACACGTACATGTACACATGGAAACAGGCAATACACATGGGACACACGTACAGGTACACATGGAAACAGGCAATATTCATGACCCACACGTACAGGTACACACATGGAAACAGGCAATATTCATGACCCACACGTACAGGTACACATGGAAACAGGCAATGCACATGGGACACACGTACAGGTACACATGGAAACAGGCAATACACATGGGACACACGTACAGGTACACATGGAAACAGGCAATACACATGGGACACACGTACAGGTACACATGGAAACAGGCAATACACATGGGACACACGTACAGGTACACATGGAAACAGGCAATGCACATGGGACACACGTACATGTACACATGGAAACAGGCAATACACATGGGACACACGTACAGGTACACATGGAAACAGGCAATACACATGGGACACACGTACAGGTACACATGGAAACAGGCAATGCACATGGGACACACGTACAGGTACACATGGAAATAGGCAATGCACATGGGACACACGTACATGTACACATGGAAACAGGCAATACTCATGACACACACGTACATGTACACTTGGAAACAGGCAATACTCATGACCCACACATACATGTACACATCGAAACAGGCAATACTCATGACCCACACATACATGTACACATCGAAACAGGCAATAAACATGACACACACGTACAGGTACACATGCAAACAGATAATACGCATGACCCACACGCACACGCACAGGTACACATGGAAAAAGCAATACACCTGACCCAGACGTACAGGTACACATGGAAACAGATCATTCGCATAAAGCATCATACATGACGCTTGCTACTGAACCGTAGTGTTGTGTGCTTGTATTTCACGATGAGGCTGGTTAAAGCCCAAGTTTACGCATCACGCATTGCACATCACGCAGTACACATCTTGCATTACATATCACGCATTACACACCACGCATTACACAACACGCATCCCACATCAGGCATTACACCTCACGCATTACACATCACGCATCACACATTACGCATTACATACCACGCATGATACATCACACATCGCACATCATGCATTACACATCCCGCATTACATATCACGCATTACGCAACATGCATCACACATAACGCTTTACCCGTCACGCATTACACATCACGCATTATTAAATCACGCGTTACACATCATGCATCACGCATGACGTACACGTGGAAACGTACCCCAAGTCGTAGAAAGGATTTTGACTTACATAGAAATAATGAATTGCGTTCGTATTTTGTCTATAGTATACTATTTAAATTATTTTTTCCGAATATCTTTCAGATCCGTCCAACCGGTTGGCCAAGGAAACTTGCAGTTCTTCCAAAACAAAGCAGAGGAACAACAGAGCAAATGGTGGATTCCAAGAAAGAGACGCAGGCTTCCAAATCTAGATTCGAGCTGTTTTGTATAAAGCCAGTCACCAAGGTAACCAGTACAATTCCAGGAGGACTAATAATAGTCTATGTGTTAAGATGACTATAATCCAAACGCTATTTTGGGCAGTTGATCTTATAATATACACAGATACGCACACAAACGCACAGTCACATACACACACACATACGCACAAACTTACAGACAATTCCACACCCATACATGTGTACATGTACATATTTGTATGTGTTTATATATGTTTGTGTATGTACACTATGTATGTTAAGTATGTATGTGTTTATAGGTGTGTATCATTTTGTGTTACTGTTTGAGTGTTTGTGTTGATAGGTGTGAATCATGTCTGTGTGTGTGTGATCAAAGGTGTTTGATAATAATATGTATGTGTTTGCCTTTTGATGTGTATATGACATGTGTATGTTTGTTTTTATAGTTGCATAAATAAGATGTTGCTTTGTGTGTGTTTGTGTTTATAGGTGAATAAGTAATATTATGACATGTGTGCGGTTGTGTTTATAGGCATATAAATAATATTAAGATATGCCTGTGTTTCTGTTTGAAGTGTGTGTGATATTTGCGTGTTTGCGTTTATAAGTGTTTACTAAGCACGTATATTTGTGTTTATATGTGTGTATGATATGTGTATATTTGTGTTTATAGGTGTGTATGATATTTGTGTTTATATATATGTGTGTATCTGTGTTTATATGTGTATGATATGTGTTTGTGTTTATATGTGTGTATGACATGTGTATATTTGTGTTTATAGGTGTGTATGATATATGTATGTTTATGTTTATAGGTGTGTATGATATGTGTATGTTTGTGTTTATAGGTGTGTATGATATATGTATGTTTATGTTTATAGGTGTGTATGATATATGTATGTTTATGTTTATAGGTGTGTATGATATATGTATGTTTATGTTTATAGGTGTGTATGATATGTTTATATTTGTGTTTATAGATGTGTATGATATGTGTATGTTTATGTTTATAGGTGTGTATGATATGTGTATATTTGTGTTTATAGGTGTGTATGACATGTGTATGTTTGTGTTTATAGGTGTGTATGATATGTTTATATTTGTGTTTATAGGTGTGTATGATATGTGTATGTTTATTTTATATTATAGGTGTGTATGACATGTTTATATTTGTGTTTATAGGTGTGTATGATATGTGTATGTTTATATTTATAGGTGTGTATGATATGTTTATATTTGTGTTTATATGTGTGTATGATATGTGTATGTTTATATTTATAGGTGTGTATGACATGTTTATATTTGTGTTTATAGGTGTGTATGATATGTGTATGTTTATGTTGATATGTGTGTATGATAGGTTTATATTTGTGTTTATAGGTGTGTATGATATGTGTGTATGTTTGTGTTTATAGGTGTGTATGATATGTGTATATTTGTGTTTATAGGTGTGTATGATATGTGTATATTTGTGTTTATAGGTGTGTATGATATGTGTATGTTTATATTTATAGGTGTGTATGATATGTGTATTTTTATGTCTATAAGTGTGTATGATATGTGTATGTTTATGTTTATACCTGTGTATGATATGTGTATGTTTATATTTATAGGTGTGTATGATATGTGTATGTTTATATTTATAGGTGTGTATGATATGTGTATGTTTATGTTTATAAGTGTGTATGATATGTGTATGTTGATATTTCTAGGTGTGTATGATATGTGTATGTTTATATTTATAGGTGTGTATGATATTGTATATGTTATAGGTGTGTATGATATGTGTATGTTTATGTTTATAGGTGTGTATGATATGTGTATATTTGTGTTTATAAGTGTGTATGATATGTGTATATTTGTGTTTATAAGTGTGTATGATATGTGTATATTTGTGTTTATAGGTGTGTATGATATGTGTATATTTGTGTTTATAAGTGTGTATGATATGTGTATATTTGTGTTTATAAGTGTGTATGATATGTGTATATTTGTGTTTATAAGTGTGTATGATATGTGTATATTTGTGTTTATAAGTGTGTATGATATGTGTATATTTGTGTTTATAAGTGTGTATGATATGTGTATATTTGTGTTTATAAGTGTGTATGATATGTGTATATTTGTGTTTATAGTGTGTATGATATGTGTATGCATGATATGTGTATATTTGTGTTTATAGGTGTGTATGATATGTGTATATTTGTGTTTATAGGTGTGTATGATATATAGTTGTGTTTATATGGTGTGTATGATATTGTGTTTGTGTTTATAGGTGTGTATGATAAGTGTGTATAGTTTGTGTTTATAGGTGTGTGTGATATGTGTATATTTGTGTTTATAGGTGTGTATGATATGTGTATGTTTGTGTTTATAGGTGTGTATGATATGTGTATGTTTGTGTTTATAGGTGTGTATGATATGTGTATATTTGTGTTTATAGGTGTGTATGATATGTGTATATTTGTGTTTATATGTGTCTATGATATGTGTATGTGTATGTTTGTGTTTTTGTGTTTATATGTGTCTATGATATGTGTATGTTTGTGTTTATATGTGTGTATGATATGTGTATGTTTGTGTTTGTAGGTGTGTATGATATGTGTATGTTTGTGTTTATAGGTGTGTATGATATGTGTATGTTTGTGTTTATAGGTGTGTATGATATGTGTATGTTTGTGTTTATAGGTGTGTATGATATATGTATGTTTGTGTTTATAGGTGTGTATGATATTTGTATGTTTGTGTTTATAGGTGTGTATGATATTTGTATGTTTGTGTTTATAGGTGTGTATGATATTTGTATGTTTTGTGTTTATAGGTGTTTATATGTGTATGTTTGTGTTTATATGTGTATGATATTTATGTTTTTGTTTAGGTGTGTATGATATGTGTATGTTTGTGTTTATTGGTGTGTATGATATGTGTATGTTTGTGTTTATAAATGTGCAAGATATTTGTATGTTTGTGTTTATAGGTGTGTATGATATGTGTATGTTTGTGTTTATAAATGTGCAGATATTTGTATGTTTGTGTTTATAGGTGTGTATGATATGTGTATGTTTGTGTTTATAGGTGTGTATATATTGTATGTTAGTGTTTGTAGGTGTGTATGATATGAGTATGTTTGTGTTGATAGGTGTGTATGATATGTATGTTATGTTTGTAGTGTTATGATATAGGTAGTGTGTATGATATATAGTGTTGTTAGGTGTGTATGATATGTACATGTAATGTGTTTATGTTTATAGATGTGTATGATATGTACATGTAATGTGTTTATGTTTATAGATGTGTATGATATATACATGTAATGTGTTTATGTTTATAGATGTGTATTATATGTACATGTAATATGTTTGTGTTTAATTTGTTTGCGTTTAAAGATGTGTATTATATGTACATGTTATTTGTTTGTGTTCATAGGTGTGTATGATATGTATATGTAATGTGTTTGTGTTTATAGATGTGTATGATATGTATATGTAATTTGTTTGTGTTTAAAGATGTGTATTATTTGTACATGTTATTTGTTTGTGTTTAAATATGTGTGTATTATTTGTACATGTTATGTGTTTGTGTTTATAGATGTGTATGATATGTACATGTAATGTGTTTGTGTTTATAGATGTGTATGATATGTACATGTAATTTGTTTGTGTTTAAAGATGTGTATTATATGTACATGTTATGTGTTTGTGTTCATAGATGTGTATATGTATATGTAATGTCTTTGTGTTTATAGATGTGTATGATATGTACATGTAATTTGTTTGTGTTTAAAGATGTGTATTATATGTACATGTAATTTGTTTGTGTTTAAAGATGTGTATTATATGTACATGTAATTTGTTTGTGTTTAAAGATGTGTATAATATGTACATGTAATTTGTTTGTGTTTATAGATGTGTATGGTATGTATATGTAATGTGTTTGTGTTTATAGATGTGTATGATATGTACATGTAATATGTACATGTAATGTGTTTGTGTTTATAGATGTGTATGATATGTACATGTAATTTGTTTGTGTTTATAGATGTGTATGGTATGTATATGTAATGTGTTTGTGTTTATAGATGTGTATGATATGTATATGTTATGAGTTTGTGTTTATAGATGTGTATGATATGTACATGTAATATGTACATGTAATGTGTTTGTGTTTATAGATGTGTATGATATGTACATGTAATATGTACATGCTATGTGTTTGTGTTTATAGATGTGTATGATATGTACATGTTATTTGTTTGTGTTTATAGGTGTGTATTATATGTACATATAATGTGTTTATGTTTATAGATATTTATGATATGTGTGTGTTTTAGTTTATAAGCATGTGCTATGTGCGTTAGTTTCTGAGCGTATGTGTGGGTTTTTGTATGTGTGTATGTATGTATGTATGTATGTTCTGTATGTATGTATGTATGTGTGTATGTATGTATGTACGTATGTATGTACGTATGTATGTATGTACGTATGCATGTCGTTATGTATGTATGTATGTATGTATGTGTGTATGTCTGTCTGCATGAATGAATTTACGTATGTATGTATGTATATATGTATGTACGTATGTATGTACGTATGTATGTATGTACGTATGTAATGTATGTATGCATGTCGTTATGTATGTATGTATGTATGTATGTCGTATGTATATGTATGTATGTGTGTATGTATATATATATATATATATATATATATGTGTATATATGTATGTATGTATATTATGTACGTGCATGTATGTGTAAATGTCTCTTTGTCTGTCTGTATGTGTGTATGTCTGTCTATCTGTCTGTATGTATGCATGTATGTATGCATGTATGTATGCATGTTATGTTATGTTATATAATAAACGTTTTTACACCATGTTTCTCTCCAGCCATCTCGACACAGGTGTGTACATGAGCCCCATCATTCAACACGCCCTAGCTGGTACTTTCACAAGAAGGAAATACTACGGAAGAATCCGCCAATGTTTATTTACCATGACTTCATCAGCCACACAATGGCTGACCAGCTCAAAGAGTATTCTTTCAACACAGTGAGTAGTTTGTGAACCAGATGGTGTGGGTTGGTCAACTCACCTCGTGTGTGTGTGTGTTTGTGTCTGTGTGTGTTGGTGTTGGTTTGTGTGTATGTGTGTGTGTTCAGTTACAGGTGTGTAGGAGCGGTGTGCGAGTTTGTGTAGGTGGTTGGTCATCGGTGTGTATAGTGTGTGTGTGTGTGTGTGTGTGCGCGTGTGTGAGAGAGATAGACAAACAGATAGACAAACACTGACAGAGACAGACACCCACACACACACACACACACACACACAGACAGAGACATACGTAAACACTGAGAGCAAAATAAACTTCCTCCCCAAGGGCGATATTCCCCATAGAGCCAGAGCGTAACCTGGCCCCTATAGCAAGAATCAATGTAGTTGATGATTAATCACCCCCGGGACAGGACTCTATTCAGTCGCATGTTTTTACTCCCGAGCTGGCGCTGGTACCCATTAATACCTGGATCAATATAGAAGATGGGTGTTAACTGTGATTACGAAGGGAAACAAAGTCGGAGATAGCATTGCCAGGATTCAAACCCAGAACCTCGCGATCGCAAGTGAGACAGCTTACCACTAGGCTCCTGACGTCTCTTAACATTAATTAAATAAGGGGGACTCGGTGGTCCAGAGGTAAGCTATCGGCCTCTCAACCAAAAGGTCGTGAGTTTGTGTCCCGACCGGGTAAACAATTTTTTCGAGTTTTTTCGAATAAAACCCATCCCCTAGTTCAGGTAGGTGGATCGACACCTAGTCCTATAGGAAATGGATGATGAAACGAAGATCCCGTACACAGATCACAACACTTTGTGCACGTCAAATATCCCTTGGCTGTTTTCAAGCCAGTCCAGTCAAATTTAGAAATGCTACCAAAAACCCCGAGATCACCTTAATTGTGGATATGGGTAAAACCAAACCTAAAAACAAATAAAAAGCATGAAATAAATAACACAGCGCAATTCAACACTTTCACATTATGCATTCACGATAAAATCTTTAGTAGGGGCTCTTAACTCCAAAAAAACTCAAAATGGACGTAAATGTACGAAACTTGGCACACGAGTAGAAAAGGCAATTCTATGGAATTTAAGAGATGGACACACGCTTTACTCACACTTTGTGACGTCATTGTTTGTGCATAAATCAAAAATGGCGGATCGTAAAAATAATCTGTTCTAGGAAACTAGAGCAAAAATGAACTATGGTGGGGTTGTTTACATGACGTGATATATCATACACGATAAAACGAAATTCCGGCAAACAAGATTTGAGTCAATATGACATCCAACTACCTGAAGTGGACATAATACATTTTTGGAGTTATCGAGGTGATTACTATTACAAAACTTGTCCACATCTATAAGCCCTTTGCCCTCAGAAAAAAAAAACTAGTGATTCAATTTGAAACATATGTGATGATAACAAAACTTAAAAAATGTGGGCATTGATTTCAAATTTAACTTCCACTACATATTTAGCCCATCTAAAAACAAAGATATATACTGAAGCCTTGATTGAATTGCAAATATTATGTTGAAAAATGCGACATCAGACATTCAACATTTTATAAATAAACGGCGCGCTCGCATTACACTGTATGGAATAAATTATGTTCTGATATATATTATTGCATGACACCATGACTTGACATTCTGTGATCATAATGTCTCTGTGATAAGTCGTTTAAAACCAATCGGTTTATTTATCAAATAATGGCTCTCCGTCAATTCACGCAATTTAAAGTTTTCAAATAATATAAATCGTAGCAGAAGAGTATTGTAAATGTTTGTACTGTCACCCATGAGAAGAGTATTGTAACTGTCACTGTCACCCATCAGAAGAGTATTGTAACTATTACTGCCATCCATCAGAAGATTATTGTAACTGTTACTGTCACCCATCAGAAGATTATTGTAACTGTTACTGTCACCCATCAGAAGAGTATTATAACAGTTATTGTTACCCATCAGAAGAGTATTGTAACTGTTACTGTCACCCATCAGAAGATTATTGTAACTGTTACTGTCACCCATCAGAAGAGTATTGTAACTGTTACTGTCACTCATCACAAGAGTATTGTAACTGTTACTGTCACTCATCACAAGAGTATTGTAACTGTTACTATCACCCATCAGAAGAGTATTGTAACTGTTACTGTTACCCATCAGAAGAGTATTGTAACTGTTACTGTCACCCATCAGAAGAGTATTGTAACTGTTACTGTCACTCATCACAAGAGTATTGTAACTATTACTATCACTCATCAGAAGAGTATTGTAACTGTTACTGTCACCCATCAGAAGAGTATTGTAACTGTTACTATCACTCATCACAAGAGTATTGTAACTGTTATTGTCACCCATCAGAAGAGTATTGTAACTGTTACTGTCACCCATCAGAAGAGTATTGTAACTGTTACTGTCACCCATCAGAAGAGTATTGTAACTGTTACTGCCACCCATCAGAAGAGTATTGTACCTGTTACTGTCACCCATCAGAAGAGTATTGTAACTGTTACTGTCACCCATCAGAAGATTATTTACTGTAACTGTTACTGTAACTGTTACCATCAGAAGAGTATTGTAACTGTTATTGTCACCCATCAGAAGAGTATTGTAACTGTTATTGTCACCCATCAGAAGAGTATTGTAACTGTTACTGTCACCCATCAGAAGAGTATTGTAACTGTTACTGTCACCCATCAGAAGAGTATTGTAACTGTTACTGTCACCCATCAGAAGAGTATTGTAACTGTTACTGTCACCCATCAGAAGAGTATTGTAACTGTTACTGTCACCCATCAGAAGAGTATTGTAACATCCACCCATCAGAAGAGTATTGTAACTGTTACTGTCACCCATCAGAAAGAGTATTGTAACTGTTACTGTCACCCATCAGAAGAGTTTGTAACTGTTACTATCACTCATCAGAAGAGTATTGTAACTGTTACTGTCACCCATCAGAGAGTATTGTAACTGTTACATCAGAAGAGTATTGTAACTGTTACTGTCACCCATCAGAAGAGTATTGTAACTGTTACTATCACTCATCAGAAGAGTATTGTAACTGTTACTGTCACTCATCAGAAAATTGTAACTGTTACTGCCCCCATCAGAAGAGTATTGTAACTGTTACTGCCACCCATCAGAAGAGTATTGTAACTGTTGAACTGTCACCCATCAGAAGAGTATTGTAACTGAGCTGTCACCCATCAGAAGAGTATCAACTGTTACTATCACTCATCAGAAAGTATTGTAATACTATCAAAATCAGAAGAGTCATTTAACAACCCATCAGAAGAGTATCTTAACTGTTACTGCCACCCATCAGAAGAGTATTGTATCTTTATTACTATTCACTCTTGAACTTTACTGTCACCCATCAGAGTCTGTAACTGGTGTAACTCATCAGAAGAGTTTGTAATTTACTGTCAATCAGAAGGTCCTTGTGACAAAAAGATGAACTAATGCCACATCAGAATCAGCGAGCTCTTACTACAACCTTGAGCAAAGTGAATATTATCAAAATGCATTTAGAACAAGTCTATTCTATGAGCAAAGTGAATATTATCAAAATGGTCATTTACAAGTCGGAGTATCTTCAACTGCTTTGACCTTCCTTATGTATCTTTATTAGTATTCACTCTTGAACTTTAGAACAGTCTATGGTGTAAGTACGAATTACAAGGTCCTTGTGACAAAAACGATGACTAATCCAGAAGCAGCACTGCACTTGCCACGACAAGCACACATGGTCATGCATGCCCGCCGATCTGCATTTGCACCAACCTTTTCCGTAAATATCTACATAATGTAAATGCGATATTTCCCTTTGGCAAACAGAGTTTTGAAAACGCAACGACCTGCATTTCTGACCGTCTTTCTCCCATCATTTAGCGATCAGAGTAGTTGGAGGGAAGAACAGGGTGGAGATCAGAGTAGTTGGAGGGAAGAACAGGGTGGAGATCAGAGTACTCCTATGTAGCATGATCACAGATCACCACTACTATGACAAGAACACTGTGCACACCATTCTTACCACTACTATGACAAGAACAATGTGCACACCATTCTTACCACTACTATGACAAGAACAATGTGCACACCATTCTTACCACTACTATGACAAGAACAATGTGCACACCATTCTTACCACTACTATGACAAGAACAATGTGCACACCATTCTTACCACTACTTTGACGAGAACAATGTGCACACCATTCTTACCACTACTTTGACGAGAACAATGTGCACACCATTCTTACCACTACTTTGACGAGAACAATGTGCACACCATTCTTACCGCTACTTTGACGAGAACAATGTGCACACCATTCTTACCACTACTTTGACGAGAACAATGTGCACACCATTCTTACCACTACTATATACGAGAACACTGTGCACCCCATTCTTACCACTACTATATACGAGAACACTGTGCACACCATTCTTACCACTACTATATACGAGAACACTGTGCACACCATTCTTACCACTACTATATACGAGAACACTGTGCACACCATTCTTACCACTACTATATACGAGAACACTGTGCACACCATTCTTACCACTACTATATACGAGAACACTGTGCACACCATTCTTACCACTACTATATACGAGAACACTGTGCACACCATTCTTACCACTACTATGACAAGAACACTGTGCACACCATTCTTACCACTACTATGACAAGAACACTGTGCACACCATTCTTACCACTACTATATACGAGAACACTGTGCACACCATTCTTACCACTACTATGACAAGAACACTGTGCACACCATTCTTACCACTACTATATACGAGAACACTGTGCACACCATTCTTACCACTACTATGACGAGTACACTGTGCACCATTCTTACCACTACTATGACAAGAACACTGTGCACACCATTCTTACCACTACTATGACAAGAACACTGTGCACACCATTCTTACCACTACATGTACTAACTGACCTTCAGCGTTGCAAATTCAGTTTTCTCACAGTCGGTTACATCGGGTTCGGGGACACCATGAAATTCTTCAGTGGGTGCCGGTGGGAGAGTAAAAAGTTTTGACCCTTTTATAGATGCTCAGATGCTCAAAATGCGTTTTGCCAGGTGGTAGGCATTACCATGCCAAAATGGCGCAGAATGGTGGAAACATAGGCATAAAGAGGGATGCTCTTGGTAGGGAAAAGCCAGAAGAGCGGCCCAAGATAGAAAAGCTGGGAGGGATCATGTTCATGCCGAACAACAACAAAAAACAATAATAAAATGTGAAGCAGATTGTGCTATAGAGTCGAAACAATATCTGTTGAAGCTCGAATTAGGACATGTGCAGAGGTATTACAGGATCGAATGATTATCTGGAAGCTGTCCAGACGTGACATGATTTCACGTAATGATAACGCCTTACCTTACCTTAACCGTAACTCTCTATATGAAGTGTTTGTGATGGTAAAATGGTAATTTCACAATGGAAGCCCATTTTGGTT
>JAXRKP010002508.1:15000-20000 GCA_037039925.1 Doris montereyensis | reverse complement strand
ACTACTGCTACTACTTTTACTTGTACTACTATTACTACTGCTACTACTGCTGACACTGCTGCTGCTTATTAGTAATAACAATAATAATTAAAACAACAGTCATAATAATAAAATTAATGATAATTATAGTCCTAACACTCTATCCACTGGTTGTATTGCTTCAGCTGCTATTTCTCCTAGATGTTGTTGTGGTTGTCGTTGCTGTTGATGTTATTATTGTTCTTCCTCCTTACTTTCCACCCCCCCACTCTCCCACTCCCCAACCCCCCCCCCCCCCCCCATAACAGCTGAGTGAAGCCAAACAAGGAGGAAATGTTGTGGTGACACGTAGAAAACTCAACTTTCAGAAAACTCAACTTTCAGCCAACAAAGTAAGTGTTGGACTTTGTAAAACTCAACTTTCAGCCAACCAAAGTAAATGTTGGACTTTGTAAAACTCAACTTTCAGCCAACAGCCAACCAAATTAAATGTTAGACTTTGTAAAACTCAACTTTCAGCCAAGCAAAGTAAGTGTTGGACTTTGTAAAACTCAACTTTCAGCCAACCAAATTAAATGTTAGACTTTGTAAAACTCAACTTTCAGCCAACCAAAGTAAGTGTTAGACTTTGTAAAACTCAACTTTCAGCCAACCAAAGTAAATGTTAGACTTTGTAAAACTCAACTTTCAGCCAACCAAATTAAATGTTAGACTTTGTAAAACTCAACTTTCAGCCAACCAAAT
Organism: Doris montereyensis; assembly: GCA_037039925.1. NCBI lineage: Eukaryota > Metazoa > Mollusca > Gastropoda > Nudibranchia > Dorididae > Doris > Doris montereyensis. Next base: position 19,277 of record JAXRKP010002508.1, on the reverse strand, counting down.
TAAATGTTAGACTTTGTAAAACTCAACTTTCAGCCAACCAAAGTAAATGTTTGACTTTGTAAAACTCAACTTTCAGCCAACCAAATTAAATGTTAGACTTTGTAAAACTCAACTTTCAGCCAACCAAAGTAAATGTTAGACTTTGTAGAACTCAACTGCTAGCTACAATATCTACAAAATTGCTACCGTGTAATTAGAATATCATATGTAGTTTGCCTCAGTTGGTCGTTCTTTGTGTCTCAAAGGCTGTGTTGCTATGGCACTCAGAGTAATCGTATTTTGTACAGCATTTCTAAATAATCCCAAGATCGGTTCCATTTAGTGACTATTTTTACAAGAAAGGGAAATGTCAATGTTTCCTCTCTTTGGGTAGAATGTTCCATGACCAAAGCAGCTGTTTTCAACGGGTTTTGTAGTTAAAACGTTGGAATACAATGACATGTATTATCGCCCATTCCTACCCGTGCAAATCTCAGTATCGAGTACGGACTTGATCATATAATCGTACTTGATATTACTCGTGATATAAATGCTTGTTATTACATATAATTATGAGTTCATCATTCTTTGTGGGTCAAACAGACCACTAAGAGTAATCACATTTTGTACATAATACATTCTACTATTGTCAGGCTACCAAGAGTAATCACATTTTGTACATAATACGTTCTACTATTGTCAGACTACTAAGAGTAATCACATTTTGTACATAATACGTTCTACTATTGTCAGACTACTAAGAGTAATCACATTTTGTACATAATACGTTCTACTATTGTCAAACTACCAAAAGTAATCACATTTTGTACATAATACGTTCTACTATTGTCAGACTACTAAGAGTAATCACATTTTGTACATAATACGTTCTACTATTGTCAGAATACCAAGAGTAATCACATTTTGTACATATTACGTTCTACTATTACGTCAAACTACCAAGAGTAATCACATTTTGTACATAATACGTTCTACTATTGTCAAACTACCAAGAGTAATCACATTTTGTACATAATACGTTCTACTATTGTCAAACTACCAAGAGTAATCACATTTTGTACATAATACGTTCTACTATTGTCAAACTACCAAGAGTAATCACATTTTGTACATATTACGTTCTACTATTGTCAAACTACCAAGAGTAATCACATTTTGTACATAATACGTTCTACTATTGTCAAACTACTAAGAGTAATCACATTCTGTACATAATACGTTCTACTATTGTCAAACTACTAAGAGTAATCACATTCTGTACATAATCGTTCTACTATTGTCAGACTACTAAGAGTAATGAAATTCAACAAAAACAAACAAATCAATTACTATACGTTTAAATTATCACTGTTTTCATGATTCAAATAACTTTCTCTAGGTTAAAACATGGCACTGTTTTCGTTTGATTTACACATCAACTTTTCTAATCATTTCATTTAGCGTGGCACTGTTTTCGTTTGATTTACACATCAACTTTTCTAATCATTTGATTTCACTAACCTCTCACCAGGGCAGTGTGTTGTTTTACCACACGACCAGGTCTACACCCCACAGTTTTTGCCCATCGATTGGGGGCTCTGTATGGGGTAAGTTGATGATATCGACTGGGGGTCTGTATGGTGTAAGTTGATGATAAGTTAAAGATATCGATTTGGGGGTATGTATGGGATCAGTTGATGATATGGATTTGGGGGTCTGTATGGGGTAATTTGATATATATTTGGGGGTCGGTATGGGGTAAGTTGATGGTCCCTATTGGGAGATTGTATAGGGTTGGTTGGTGATATCAAAACGGGTCTGTATGAGGTCCGTTGATGATATATCAAAAGTACTCCTTCGTAATGTATTCCTTTCTTTTGTACGTAGTACATAGACCAATACCATGAAGGCTTTCTACTTAATTCGTTTTTGGTTTTTGGGTTGTTTTTTTTACATTTCAGCTGCAGTTCAACCGCTTTATTATGAGGACCCACGCCAATGCTCTCCATGGTCAAGGTATTATCGCTAGGGAAGGACACACGTTGTGGCAAGGGAACGACACACGTTGATAGACTGAAATGTGTAGGTGTGAAAGAGGGGGAAATACAGGCGTGTGTGAATGTTTTGAATGTATATACATTGAAGCTTGGGCGTTTAAACGTAGATTCAAGATACTGAACAATACCCAATGAAAGAGTGGTATACAAATGTGACTATAAAAGGGTGAAGGGTAAAAGGTGAAAGTTTGGGGCAAGTCATTGAATTGCAGCAGCAGCAGCAAAGTCAGCAGCAACAACAGCAGCTTATTAAATTGTAATTGATTTTACCCGCATCCACAACTAACATGATCTCGGGGATTTTTACAGGATTTTTTTGTTGTTGCCCGGGCTGCCTTGTAAACAGCCCAGGGATCTTTAACATGCACAGAGTGGTTTGAACTGCACACGGGAGCTCTTTTTTATCATCCGTTTCCTATGGATCGACCAAAAGAAGAACGAAAATCAAGGCTCTCTCCCTCTCTCTCTCTCTCTCTCTCTCTCTCTCTCTCTCTCTCTCTCTCTCTCTCTCTCTCTCTCTCTCTCTCTCTCTCTCTCTCTCTCTCTCTCTCTCTCTCTCTCTCTCTCTCTCTCTCTCTCTCTCTCTCTCTCTCTCTCCCTCTCCCTCTCTCTCTCTCTCTCTCTCTCTCTCTCTCTCTCTCTCTCTCTCTCTCTCTCTCTCTCTCTCTCTCTCTCTCTCTCTCTCTTCTCCTCTCTCTCTCTCTCTCTCTCTCTCTCTCTCTCCTCAGCCCCCGTGTAAGTCTACTGTTCCGGCTCATCTTGCATTTTCCTTATCCCTTTCACTCAACACCTTGCCTTTTTTCCCTTCTACTTCTACTCGCTCTAATCATCGCTGTCCTCTCTTTCGTGATTTCTTCTCTTCTCCTATCTCCTTTTTTCCTGTTTTCCTTTCTAACATCACACACTGTGTAAGGCCAATATAATAAATACATGTGCATAAGTAAGTGTGTAGATAATATGTTCCTCGTTTATTGTCGGACGTAGGGTCGCACCCGAAACGTTACGGGTTTGCTTTGTTTTCTTTGGTGGAGTTGTCACATAATCATTCATCGTCGCTGTTTATCACTGTTGACGTCACTTCCTTGTGGTTGCGGTGGTGTTTTATACAGACACGTTACGAGTTTGCGTTGTCTTTCTCATCGGAATTCAATTCACACCTTTAGATCTAATTGCATTCCCAGTTCAATTCACACCTTTAGATCTAATTGCATTCCCAGTTCAATTCACACCTCTAGATCTAATTGCATTCCCAGTTCAATTCACACCTCTAGATCTAATTGCATTCCCAGTTCAATTCACACCTCTAGATCTAATAACATTCCCAGTTCAATTCACACCTCTAGATTTAATAACATTCCCAGTTCAATTCACACCTCTAGATCTAATTGCACCCCCAGTTCAATTCACCCTTTAGATCTAATTGCATTCCCAGTTCAATTCACACCTCTAGATCTAATTGCATTCCCAGTTCAATTCACACCTCTAGATCTAATTGCATTCCCAGTTCAATTCACACCTCTAGATCTAATAACATTCCCAGTTCAATTCACACCTCTAGATTTAATAACATTCCCCAGTTCAATTCACACCTCTAGATCTAATTGCACCCCAGTTCAATTCACACCTTTAGATCTAATTGCATTCCCAGTTCAATTCACACCTCTAGATCTAATTGCATTCCCAGTTCAATTCACACCTCTAGATCTAATTGCATTCCCAGTTCAATTCACCTCTAGATCTAATTGCAGTCCCAGTTCAATTCACACCTCTAGATCTAATTGCATTCCCAGTTCAATTCACACCTCTAGATCTAATTGCATTCCCAGTTCAATTCACACCTCTAGATCTAATTGCATTCCCAGTTCAATTCACACCTCTAGATCTAATTGCATTCCCAGTTCAATTCACACCTCTAGATCTAATTGCATTCCCAGTTCAATTCACACCTCTAGATCTAATTGCATTCCCAGTTCAATTCACACCTCTAGATCTAATTGCATTCCAGTTCAATTCACACCTCTAGATCTAATTGCATTCCCAGTTCAATTCACAACTCTAGATCTAATTGCATTCCCAGTTCAATTCACACCTCTAGATCTAATTGCATTCCCAGTATGTTATTGTACTCTACTACACTATCATATTTTTTCAATCGATTTTACAAGTCCGTCATTATTATTCATAAGTAGCGGGCAAGAAGTCAATAACCCTTTTTAAAATGAATCAAATAAGGGCGTTTTT
>JAXRKP010002508.1:0-10000 GCA_037039925.1 Doris montereyensis | reverse complement strand
CCTGGATTGGTACATTTGTTTTACTATTGGTTTATTTAGTTCTTCTATTTTGAGTTTAGTAGCTTTCTTCTCTTTCCTTTTCTCTGTTTTCTTCAGTTAATAATCTCATTTTGGCTATCACTAGGTGATGATCACTAAATATTTCTGCTCCTCTGCTTACTCTAGCATCCATTGTACTGTAAAAAGGAAATTGCTAACTATTATGTAGTCTATGATTGACTTTTCAAATCTGTCTTTATTTACTCTTGTATATTTTGTGGATATCTTTATGAGGAAAAAATGTGTTAGCTATTTTCATGTTATTCTTTAGGCAAAAATCTATTAGTTTCTCTCCATTTAGAGTTGTTGTTGTCTCTCCTTCTTTACCTATTACTCCTCCTGCTTTTTCTACATTTTTGCCTACTCTAGCGTTTAAATCTCCTAAAACCATTAATTCCTTTTTAAGTTTGAGATTCTCTGCAGCTATTTGTAAATCCTTTTCGAAGATATCTTTTTCTTCTTCGGTGGCATCTTCGTTTGGTCCATAAGCTATTAATAATTTAATTTCTCTTCCTTTTGCTTTAATATTTACCTCTAATAGCCGTGGGCTTACATTTCCAACTTCTAGTAGCATCTCTTGTTTTTTATGCATTAGGAGGCCTACTCCTGCTCTAGCTCTATCTTTGACATCTACTCCTGAGAAGATTAAAGTATGATTTAGTCCTACATTTTGTATTCCTTGTCCTTTTTTCTTTGTTTCTGTGTTCTTTTCCAGAGTCGTCTTTGAAAGTTCAAGCCGGGTATATCATTGTATATATATATATTACTTTGAATCAGGTTGTTTTGGATAAGCAGGGATTAGCCCACTGTACCCCTAGGTAGATGGTGGGGCTGCCACCTTGTTATTTTCTGTCAGGGTTAACTCCCTTAGCTTTGGTCAGTCAAGATCAGCCTGCAAGGCAGCAGGTTGTTTTCTTTCAAGGTCAACTCCCTTAGCCTTTGGTCTGCCAAGACCTGCCTGCAAGGCAGCAGGAGGCTGGTGGAGGGCGGGATCATCTACTCCCTGTACAGGTGCTTACCTGTCCACTGCCCAGAAACAGTTATGGCTGTGATTCTTATTGTTATGATTCTGATTCTTATCGTTGTGGTTGTGATTCTTATCGTTTTGGTTGTGATTCTTATTGTTATGGTTGTGATTCTTATTGTTGTGATTCTTATCGTTGTCGTTGTGATTCTTATTGTTATGATTGTGATTCTTATCGTTGTGGTTTACTTATTATTATGATTGTGATTCTTATTGTTATGGTCGTGATTCTTATTGTTATGTTTCTGATTCTTGTTGTTGTTGTGCCGATTTTTACTGTTGTGGTTCTGATTCTTATAGTTGTTGTTCCAATTCTTATTGCTGTAGTTGTAATTTTTATTGTTGTGGTTGTGATTCTTATCGTTATGGTTGTGATTCTTATAGTTATGGTTGTAATTCTTATTGTTGTGGTTGTGATTCTTATTGTTGTGGTTGTGATTCTTATTGTTATGGTTGTGATTCTTATTGTTATGGTTGTGATTGTTATGGTTGTGATTGTTATGGTACTGATTCTTATTGTTATGGTTGTGATTGTTATGGTACTGATTCTTATTGTAATGGTTGTGATTGTTATGGTACTGATTCTTATTGTAATGGTTGTGATTGTTATGGTACTGATTCTTATTGTGATTGTTGTGATTGTTATGGTACTGATTCTTATTGTAATGGCTGTGATTGTTATGGTACTGATTCTTATTGTAATGGTTGAGATTGTTATGGTACTGATTCTTATTGTAATGGTTGTGATTGTTATGGTACTGATTCTTATTGTAATGGTTGTGATTGTTATGGTACTGATTCTTATTGTTATGGTTGTGATTGTTATGGTACTGATTCTTATTGTAATGGTTGTGATTGTTATGGTACTGATTCTTATTGTAATGGTTGTGATTGTTATGGTACTGATTCTTATTGTAATGGTTGTGATTGTTATGGTACTGATTCTTATTGTAATGGTTGTGATTGTTATGGTACTGATTCTTATTGTAATGGTTGTGATTGTTATGGTACTGATTCTTATTGTTATGGTTGTGATTGTTATGGTACTGATTCTTATTGTTATGGTTGTGATTGTTATGGTACTGATTCTTATTGTAATGGTTGTGATTGTTATGGTACTGATTCTTATTGTTATGGTTGTGATTGTTATGGTACTGATTCTTATTGTTATGGTTGTGATTGTTATGGTACTGATTCTTATTGTTATGGTTGTGATTGTTATGGTACTGATTCTTATTGTTATGGTTGTGATTCTTATTATTTATGGTACTGATTCTTATTGTTATGGTTGTGATTGTTATGGTACTGATTCTTATTGTTATGGTTGTGATTGTTTACTTCATGAGTGTGGAATTTTGTTTTTGTTTTTGTTTAGCGCTGATATCATAAGTGTAAGTATTGTACTAAATTGCGATGGCAAAATATTGTGTCTTATAAAAAAAACAATTTAAAGACAATTGCACATATCACCAAGCACGAACATGAAAAATCCAGTATAAAGATAAAACCCTAACCCACCAGCAAACACAACATAAAGATAAAACCCGAGCCACCACAAATCACAACATAAAGATACAACCCCAAGCCCCAGCAAACACAACATAAAGATAAAACCCCAAGCCACCAGCAAACACAACATAAAGATAAAACCCCAAGCCCCCAGCAAACACAACATAAAGATAAAACCCCAAGCCACCAGCAAACACAACATAAAGATAAAACCCCAAGCCACCAGCAAACACAACATAAAGATAAAACCCCCAAGCCACCAGCAAACACAACATAAAGATAAAACCCCAAGCCACCAGCAAACACAACATAAAGATAAAACCCAAAGCCACCAGCAAACACAACATAAAGATAAAACCCAAAGCCACCAGAAAACCAATCATAAAGATAAAAAACCCCAAGCCACCAGAAAACACAACATAAAGATAAAACACCAAGCCACCACAAATCACAACATAAAGATGAAAACCCTAAGCCACCAGCAAACACAACATAAAGTGATTCAAAACAAAGTAAAACAACAAAAGTAAATTACCAGATTTATGAAAAAATTTAATGATGATTTGTGTTTACTCCAAAAACGTCACTAAAAAAACATCAAAAAAGAAAAGAAAAACAATGATAAAAACTATACTGGGAGAACTGTGTACCAAACACACGGAAATGTTCAGTTGTCATACAAATAAGTATTTACTGGAGAGGATTTGGGAGAATGGAAAGAGGGAGAGGGGGAGGGGGAAGGGTGAAGTTGAGGGACTCTCAATCAGAGTACATGAAGATTCATGCTCGACTCAAAATTAAAAATTGGCAGTCAAATAAAAAGTGAATGACACAAAACATTTGAAAAAGAAATTTAAACATTAAAAAACAACATAAAATATTACCACCAAAAAAAAAACAAAAGGAAAAACACCCACGACATCAAATTTGAGGAAAGGAAGCATCTCGAAATCATGCACAGAAGGGTGAGCATGAATCATAGTTGAACATTTAGTTTCACATGAATCATAGTTGAACATTCAGTTTTACATGAATCATGGTTGAACATTCAGTTTTACATGAATCATGGTTGAACATTCAGTTTCACATGAATCGTGAACATTCAGGTTCACATGAATCGTAGAATAAAACACATGTGTAAATTGAATTCAATATGAATTAAAAATTAAAAAAAAAAAACTGCTGTAAGAAAGAAGGCAGATAACATAAGATTCAGAGTAGCATGTCTGGATAAATGGCCCATGAACAATTGATATAATTCCCTAAAGACAGTTAAAATCAATATGGCCGACAATAATGACATCTTTGCTATAGAATGTCTTAAACAAAAAAAGAAAGTATAAAAAAAAAAGAAAGAAGAAATAAGAATTAAAACAAACGTCCCTCCCTTTTCCCAACAAATTAAAAAAAAAAACCCACAAAAAACTTGACAAACCAACAATCTACCTTCATGAAAAAAATGCAATTGCATCTAGGCCTGATTTAAATTCAAACTCAATGCAAATGAATTCAAACTCACTTTGATCATTCTATTTTTTTTTAATATGTTACTCCTTTCATCATTCTATCTATTAAAATATGTTAATCAAAACTAGGTGCAAACATTTCTGAAAATGGTTCCCTTCTAATACAAAAAATCGTAATTAAAATTTACATTGGTCACAATGGCTCTGAGTAGTGAAGTCAACAAAATGCAATGGTGGTCTCGCTGGTCAAAGGCTCATTGATGATAACAACAGAAATAAACTAAGTGTAGATTTTATATGCAGCAAACAAACACAGGCACAATATTTAGTTTGAAAGGAATAGTTACATTTTAATAATACATGTATAAACGTACATTTTTTCTCTCTTTCTCTTTTATATATATATATTATGTACAGTTCTGATATTTTCCTTTCTTTCCGTCTTCAGACCCATCATGTTCTATTGTAAATTTCCTATTCTGTCACTACCAACATGTTGGTTTATATGTTGATTGTTGTTTTGTTTTTTTAAGGGTTTTTTTTTTCAGTTAGGGAGAGAAGATGGATAAAAGAGTACATGGTTGAAGACACACGGTTAATTAGATATTGCTTCTGAGGGAAAACAAAACAATTAACCATGGGCAAAATGAAACTAGCATGAGAATAAATCTGAGCGGATATAATTTTGGATATAATTTTGCACATTCGTTGTTTTAATTCTGAAAGAAAACGATATAAACAAACGGTCAGCGTTTTTTCTTTTTCAGACTATCTTCAAACCGTACAAGACAATATCATACACGAGTAGTAAACAGTAGAGACAGTATATTAATCTTTAAATGCCTGATTACATTAATGTATTATAAACATACCATCAAATTTTAGTTCAGCTATACTTTGACAACACGTCAACAGATGGATTTTTTTACATAATATACTTTTACACAATATACTTCGCTATACAATAAACTTTGTTACATAATAAACTTTGTTACATATAATATGTGTGTATGTTAACAATATTAAGTTTGCGCAAACTTTTCCCATTCAGGACAATACAGAATAAAACTTGTCACAATGTTCTTTCAACAAGTACAGTCATTGATATACAGATGCACATGTGCATAAGTGTGTGTGTGTGTTAGAGTGTGTATTGCTTTGGCCCTGAAAGCACGGGCATTCATCCTGAATGTTTGATGTGTCAAAAAGCAACATGAGCAAAGAATCAATCGACAACACACCCTACCGATGGATGGGAGTGGAAGCCACAGTTCCAATTTCATGACATACCTGAAAGACTAACACAAATACCCTGCTAGTAATTTTGAAACTTTGAACTGATTTACAAATCAATGGGATAACACAACAGGGGAAAAAAAATTGTTTCATTGAAATTTACCCTGTCCACCATTGCGGTGATCTTAAGGTGAATTAAGAAGAAAACAGCAAGATAAGATTTCAATGAAAGAAGGAAAGGAAAGACGTAGGACCTACCAGCAACACCCACCAACTACCCGTGGAAAAGAAAGTCTGAGGATGGTAGCACAATTGTAAACAACATATTTATAAACGCATGTTATTTCCCTAGTCATCTTTTTTTTCAACTAATGTAAAATCATGTAGATATATGTATATGTGTGTGTGTGTGTAGATACATAAGATCTTTTTGTCTTTTAAATATTCCCTTTGTCTCATATGTATGTCACATAACTATGCTCAGAATTGAGGTCTTACATTTCATGATGAAACAGGGCACTTTGTGATCAGAGCATCAAGAGCAGACAAAAATAATATTCTTACAAATCACACTGTGAATTCCTTTTCAATCATTTACACTCACTTAAAAAGATAAAATGACACAGAAAGACGCCATCAATACATGAAAATTGCTGAATGAGCACAGAACTTTAAAGCTTGAATCTTAAAACTAAACAGAACATGAGAATTACAAAAATATAAAATAAAAAAGCCGCAATTGCTAAAGTTTTCTCAGCTAAACAGTCATCCATTGTTCGGACACTAAAATTGATGCCAACCGCTAACCTCATTGCTAACCTCCAAGCCCTTCTCACGGTCTCTCTCCAGTTGCAAGCCGAGTATTGATGTGCTCAACTACGTCCGGAGGCTCAGCGATTGTGTCGACCACATAGTGGGCTCCAGTTTGGACGAGGAGCTGGCGGGATGCACAGGCGCCGTTGGATCTCGTCCTCCGACAGCTGATCCTCCTCGTCCAACGTGTTGATGTCCATGTAGTTGCTGTGTCTGGCGACACCGACAGCCCAACAGCCCGCGGATAATGCCTCTCCGACGCCCGAGACGGTGTCGTCGACCTTGACCACGGACGCAATGTTGGGGATGTCCAAAAGGTCCAGATTTTTGTAGACCATGAAGGGCTTTGGCCTCGCTCCGTTGACAACCTCATCTCCGGCAACGTTACAGTCTGGGCTAAATCCCTGCTTCTGTGCCTCTGCAAGCAAGACGTCAACCATGGCCCGCGTGAACCCGGTGGTGGTGACGCCGATCTTACAGCCAAGGTCGTTGCGAAGTCTGGAGATGGCCTCAGTTACACCGGGATCAGCTCCGAGTACGTCTTCAGGACAGCCAGCTGCATGGGCACAAAATCTTTAAACATGTCATCCACACTCTTCTGGTCAGGTATTGGCCGTAGACTGACTTCCACCTCTCTCTCGTACTGATGGCATTTCAGTAATGGCCTGCCGGAAGTACAAAGGAAAGAAAGGAGTAAGGGATGAGGCATGAACAAACATAAAGTTCAACCATTGAATGCAGACAGACGTAGTCTCACACTGATAAAGAGGAACAGGAAGATGAAAGTCCTGTTAGTCATACAGCATGACACGAAGGGTGTTGAATCAACAAACACAGAGGGGGAGAGAGAGAGAGAGAGAGAGAGAGAGAGAGAGAGAGAGAGAGAGAGAGAGAGAGAGAGAGAGAGAGAGAGAGAGAGAGAGAGAGAAAGAGAGAGAGAGACAGACAGAGAGAGAGAGGGAGGGAGGGAGGGAGGGAGAGAGAGAGAGAGAGAGAGAGAGAGAGAGAGAGAGAGAGAGAGGAGGAGGGAGGGAGAGGGAGGGGGGAGAGAGGGAGGGAGAGGGAAGAGTGAGGGAGGGGGAGAAGGAGAGAGATAGGGAGAGAGGAGAGAGAGAGAAGGGAAGGGGAGAGGAGAAAGAGAGAGGGAGGAAAGAGAGAGAGAGAGAGAGAGAGAGAGAGAGAGGGAGAGAGAGGGAGAGAGAGAGGGAGGGAGAGGGAGAGAGAGAGAAGGAGAGGGAGCGAGGGAGGGAGAGAGGGGGAGAAGGAGGGGGAGGGAGAGAGACAGACAGACAGGCAAAGAGAAACAGAAACCAATAGTAAATGTAAATTGACATTAATTCATGCATGTCAAGTCGGACAGTACCATTATGATTCATAGAGCTGGAGGCTATCAAGGTAGATGTAGCACCAGAGGAACAAAAAGCAATGTTAAATGAAGGACACTTATTATACTACAATGGGTAGATTAATTTGACAAAGCAAGGCAAAAATATTTTAAAAGCGACACCAAAGAAGTAGGGACCTACCAGCAGTGCCCTACTACTGGTCTACAAACAAACTACCTACTACCTCCTCCCACACAGTAAACCACAAACAGGTGTAAAAGGCCTATTGACAAGGACCAGTCAAGAGCCAGCCAGGTTGTATGACATCACTGTCTCACCTTGATATGCAGGTCACTCGCAAAACCCCATGGGCTCTCGGGACTCCGCCATGGAGATGGGCACCAGTAGCTTGGCGAAGACGTCCACAAAGACCACTGCTGGAGCGATGACGCATTTGTCCACCGTGGTGCCGCTCCAGTCCAGATGCAGGCCTTGACTGGCCCAACATAGGAACGGGCATAGCGGAATGGGTTCAGCATTGGTTGCTGTAGTGGTTTACCTGGAGGAAAAGAAGACACGGGAATAAATAAATAAATAATCAAAATCGGTTTCGATCTTGTTTAATACCAAAAGATGAAATATAATGAGATTTGAGTTCTTGCAGATTTTATTCCCCCAGTTTGAACAAAACCATCCCTAGAGGAATATATGATAAGGGTTATGCAAAAAACTTTTTTCTCTCCATATTTTGGCTTATCCGGGCAGCCGACAGGTAAGCACCTGTACGGGGAGTAGCTGGTCCCACCTCAACGAGTCTCCTGCTGCCTTGCAGGCAGGTCTTGGTTGACCAAAGGCTAAAGGAGTTAACCCTGACAGAAAACAACAACCTGCTGCCTTGCAGGCTTGTCTGAATGACTAAAGGCTAAGGGAGTTAACCCTGACAGAAAATAGCAAGGCCCGGTAGGAAACCTCAAAATGGCAGCCCCACCATCTACCTAGGGTACAGTGGGCTAATCCACTGCTTATCCAAAACAACCTGATTCAAAGTAATATATACAATGATATACCCGGGTTTGAACTTTTGAAGACGACTCTGGAAAAGAACACGGACTGTGATTTTTGGAACATGGAATGTTAGGGCAATTAATGGAAAGGAGTTACAATTAGCTGAAGAAATGGGAATATTCAAATTAATTTTGGCTATTACAGAAACAAAAGAAAAGGACAAGGAATAGAAAATGTAGGACCAAATCATATTTTAATCTTCTCAGGAGTAGGTGTCAAAGATAGAGCTAGAGCAGGAGTAGGCCTCCTAATGCATAAAAGGCAAGAAGTGCTACTAGAAAGTTGGAAATTTGTAAAGCCCACTGTTATCGGGTAAATATTAAACCAAAAGGAAGAGGAATTAAATTATTAATAGCTTATGGACCAAATGAAGATGCCACCAAAGATGAAAATGTATCTTCGAAAATGATTTACAAATAGCTGCAGAGAATTTCAAACTTAAAAAGGAATTAATGGTTTTAGGAGATTTAAACGCTAGAGTATGCAAAAATGTAGAAACACAACGAGGAGTAATAGGTAAGGAAGGAGAGACAACAACAACTCCAAATGGAGAGAGACTAATAGATTTTTGTCTCAATAATAACATGAAAATAGCTAAAACATTTTTCCTCATAAAGATATCCACAAATATACAAGAGTAAATTAAGACAGATGTGAAAAGTCAATCATAGACTACATAATAGTTAGTTCTCTATTTTACAGTACAATGGTGCTAGAGTAAGCAGAGGAGCTGAAATATTTAGTGATCATCACCTGAGTGATAGCCAAAATGAGATTATTAAATGAAGAAAACAAACAAAAGGAAAGAGAATAAAGCTACTAAACTCAAAATAGAAGAACTAAATAAACCAGTAGTAAAACAGATATACCAATCCAGGATAAAAAAAAACAATGGGAAGAGTTATAAAAGACTTCAAGAACACTATCAAGGAAATCAAAAGCTGTTCTGGGAGGCAATGAAGAGCACGAGAAAGACCGAAGCATATCCAATACGACAAATTAAGAATGCCAAAGGAGAAATAATGAAAAAAGATAGCAAAATCATGGAAGCGTTGAGAAGTATTTTCACCAATTACCTATTTCCTCCGGAACATATGAAACAAGCAGTAAAGATCAATTAGTAAGAGTAACAGGTAATCAAGATGAGACAGCTGAAGATGTAGATATCTCAATGGAAGAAATCCAAATAATTATAAGAAAAGTGAAATTAGGAAACGCCCCAGTAGCAGATCAAGTTTATCCAGAAATGTTAAAAACCAAGGGAGAGAGGCAGACAAACTACTACATTTTTTGTACATGCAATATGTCACCAAACATGGAAGTCCAAGCAGGTACCAGACGACTGGAATAAAGGAACGGTAGTACGGATAAATAAGAAAGGATCAACTATGAAATGCTCAAAGTATAGAGGGATATCACTACTTAGCGTACCAGGAAAAGTGTATGCCAGGATTCTGGAAATGAGATTAAGGAAAAGAGTAGAAGATCAGATTGAAGAACAACAGAGTGGATTTAGACCAGGA
>JAXRKP010002507.1:45000-47708 GCA_037039925.1 Doris montereyensis | reverse complement strand
TCGAACACAAAGATAAACAAAATTTACCTTTCTTTGTTGGCCATGCAACAACAACATTAGTGTTATGACCAAAGCAAGCTTTTCGTTAACACATACTTGTATGATCTTTATGTAATCGCTTATCTGAAATCTTTATCGAAAATTACATTGACTTATTATGAGAGAACTTAAATGAATAGTCATTCATTGTGATATAGTAAGCTGATATATTAAAACTAAGAAACGGAAACAAAAATACATGTAATATGATAAGCCTGCTTTCCACAGATAAGACACCATGTGGATTGTGTATAAATCGTAACGTCTTACCTTTATCATAGTGATCTTGAACCTTTGCTTGTCAACGCCTATGGCTGTAAAGGCTGCTATTGTTTCTGAATTCTTACCATTACTTATAGAGTGCTGACCCTGAAATTGTTGTTAATATTTTTACATGAATAAATAAAAAGACTAATTATTAAAGGTGAAACGTACTCACACAACGTCTATAATAACAAATATATATATCTATATATATATATATATATATATATATATATATATATATATATATATATATATATATATATATATATATATATATATTATATAAATCATAAAATATAAATCATAAAAGATAATAGATAAACATGCACTCACACATATTCATATGCACACACATTAGTATACATGTTATCGGCAGCTGTAGTCTCATATTTTTCTTGTTAATGTGATTATTTGAGTCACGTAGCCCAAATAGACATGTGGTTCGATAAACTTAGAAAAATCAAATCTAAATTCAAGAGGGATACAAAGAAAAAAAAATAGATAGTGTGTCTTTCATTGCAACAACATTTTAAAAGCAACAAAAGAACAAAATATCAGCTCTGAATGGTTTCCTTTAAGTTTGTAAAATGATATTACAAGAAAATCCATTCACTTTAAGATACATACTCCAAATTTATAACGACATATTATTGTCTTATTTCTGGCCGCTAGGTTAATCTTGATCGCCTGTTCCTCTTATCGTTACCAAAAATATGATTCCCTCGGCTCTATGAGCCTTTTTTTTTGCCATTTTGGGCCCAGACTTTATTTCCTTTAAACTATGCACAGACGATAGTTCGGTCTGCCTAAAAGATCTTTAACATATGCAACAGCTGAACGCAGGACCTAAAAAACCCCATCGATTTTGGGCATGAATCTTCCTATCTTGATTCAATGGGAGATTTTTGGCTGAAAAAAATAAACATGCCAACACCAGAAATTGGACCTTGAGCCTCTGGCTTGTGACGGACAAGTCACAACTCACAGCCCTCTGCATCTCTCCCAGAACTGTATTGAGCGGTGGAAAAGTCCATATGGCTCGGATATAATTGCTTTAGAAAAAGAGCAATACTTTCAACACATTTTCCATCGTCTTCTTACTTTGAGAGAGCTGGACGTCTTCATGTAAAATTGTGTTTTTGGTGCTATTTCTGGATATTCCGCCTTCCTCGTTTCACTCTCATAAATCTGTAAAGCAAACGGGAGAATACGATACGTAAGATTTGTACACAAGAATGTAATTGTATTGGTTTCTCTTAGTTTGGTACATTTACACGTATTATTTATGATCGATAAAGATTTTAATTGTATTTTAATTGTTATGAAAATCAATTTCATTAGCCTATATATTATAAAATGTAGAAATTGAACCAAACTAAAATTTGCTTGTTCTTTGTTTCATTTCAGTGTGCCGATTTCAAGTTTACCTGCATGGATAAATAAATGAGCTAATTTAAATGATGCCACTGTCATTCCACAGGATCTGATCTGTGACGGTTTTAACTCCCCCAACCTCCAGGTTTTACCCACTCCACCCCCATCTCCGACCCGACTCACCCGTAGGCAGAAAGAGGAAAATGTATGTTTCGTATCTTCCGTACGGACGTTGGGCCAAACCAAACTAGTATTCGAAACTAGTACATGTATTCGAATCCAGTTGCATTGCTTTGAGTTCAGTTTGTCGCCCATGAGACCTCCGACGCCATCCCACCTTTTGAAAGGGTTACGGTAAATTGGACAATGCATAAAGGATGTATTTTCTCCAGTTTTAATCTTATTTTGGCCAGGCCATGTCAAATTTATTTTTGTAACGTCCGCTCCTCTCCCACCCTCCTCGACCACTCTTCAATAGAAACAATACAACTGATGCTGAGATACTGAACAATAGAGACTTGAGATATTATTGCTTGATGAAACTGTTTGTCACATGGACATATCACAAGACAGCAAAATGTAGCTTTTAACAGCCATCATAAAACATACACGATAGGTTATAGATCTAGATCTTTGTCTGAAAAGTTTCGTCCGACGGTCACAAGTAAATTGAATTACCCAAGACGAATGGAACATTCCAGCTCAGCACTCCCCTTCCCAATCCCTCCCTCCCCTCTCTCCCCTCCTCTCTCTCTCTCTCTCTCTCTCTCTCTCTCTCTCTCTCTCTCTCTCTCTCTCTCTCTCTCTCTCTCTCTCTCTCTCTCTCTCTCTCTCTCTCTCTCTCTCTCTCTCTCTCTCTCTCTCTCTCTCTCTCTCTTTTCTCTCCGCTCTCTCTCTCTCTCTCTCTCTCTCTCTCTCTCTCTCTCTCTCTCTCTCTCTCTCTCTCTCTCTCTCTTTCTCTCGTCTTTCTGTCTGTCTGTCAGTCTATCTGTCTGTCTGTCTTTCTCTCTCTCTCTCTCTCTCTCTCT
>JAXRKP010002507.1:30000-35000 GCA_037039925.1 Doris montereyensis | reverse complement strand
TTTAATACTTTTGGTTTAACATAACCTTGCAGGGTTTGAGATCGTTCTCAAATTTTGTAAACCGTTTTAAAACCATAATGATTTTCCAAAGTTGGTAGATGTACACAAAGTCTTCTAGGAGTAATAAGTCCACATGGAATGCAATAATGGTACTTAATTTATGTCTTATTCAACTCAATGGTGCAAACAACAGATTAAACAAAAATATAATTTACAAATCAGTCGGTTAACTTTGCAACGCTGATACAGATTATGATGATAATAATTTAATAATAATAAAACTTTTTATCTATAGATATATATATTATACATAGGCCTACATTCTTACATTCTTACATACATACATACATACATACATACATACATACATACATACATACATACATACATACATACATACATACATACTTCTGTACATACATATATACATACATATACATACATAATAACATATTACATATACATACATATCCATAGATATATACATAGATACATATGAGTACATACATACACACACATACATACATTCATACATACATACACATACATACATACTTTTTATACATATATATACATATGTACATACATATATACATGTAGATAGGTACATACATAGATACATACATAGATAGATACATAGATACATAGCTGCATACATACACATACATACATACATGTACATGCATACACACATACATACATACATACATACATACATAGATACATACATACAACATATCATACATACATGCAAGACATACATACATACATACATGCATACATACATACATACATACATGCATGCATACACACACAGATATAGACATATCATATACATACACACACATATACAGACATACATAATAATAGTAAAATAATATAATTCATTTCTATAGCGCCCTCTCCCATCTTACGACAGCTCTAGGTACTCTATACATACATAGTAAAAAACATGAGCAATGTACATATACAAAATAAATAAATAATTAAATAAAAATAAATAAATAAATAAATACAAACATCCATACATACATACATTCATACATACATACATACATACATACATATTTACACCCATACATACATACATACATACATACATACATAAACATACATACATACATACATACATACATAATACATACATACATACATACATACATACATACATACATACATACATACATACATACATACACACATACATGCGTACGTAAGTAGTGGGTATGTACATACATACATCATGCATACATACATATAAACATACATATAAACATACAAACAAACAAACAAACATACATACATACATACATACATACATACATACATACATACATACATACATACATACATACATACATACATACATACCTGTGTCATGCACAAACATGCTAGATCTAGATCTATGTGCAAATTTTCCACACACAAAAATCCCTAAATCGTAAGAAAATATCATTGGCTAGCGTCCATCAAAAGATTTGGCTTGAGAGAAAAAATAAGAAATTGGTGAAAATCAGCACACAAAAAAAATAAGTGTGTTATGTACAATGTCAAAAATCGTATCACTGCCAAACATGAATATTATGTACATGGCATCGAGAGTCGAGATAGAACATCCGTGACATGTCAAGAGCAAAGTTGACGATCGAGGTCAGATGTTTGACTCAGTCAAACGCGTATCTTAGACATAGGGATTCCTAATATAGGTCATTGACAGTCCAGACTTATAAAACATCAAATCAGTGTTCAGAAATATTGTTTTGGCCTTTGTCATGTCTCTATCAACATAACGAATTAATGTTTTGATATTTTTTCTTGTGAAATAATTACTATTAATAATTATTATTAGTCGTAGAATCGTAGTATTATTATGATTATTATTATTATTATTATTATTATTATTATTATTATTATTATTATTATTATTATTATTATTATTATTATTATTATTATTATTATTATTATTATTATTATTAGTTATTATTATTATTATTAATATTATTATTTTTTATTATTATTATTATTGTTATTATTATTGTTGTTGTTGGTGTTGTTGCTGCTGTTGTTATCATTATTATCATTATCATTATCATTGTCATTATTATTATCATTATCATTATCATTGTTATTATTGTTATTATCATTATTATCATTATTATTATTATATAATAGTTATAATAATTATTATTATTTCCTTATTCCTATAATCATCAATAATAGTATCATCATCATTATTATTGTTATTATTCTTATTTTCATTATCATTATTATTATTATCATTATTATTAATATTATTATTATTATTATTTTTAACATTATTTTTAATAATATTTTCTTCTTCTTCTTCTTCTTCTTTTTTAATCTTCTTCTTCTTCTTCTTCTTCTTCTTCAATTCTTCTTCTTCTTATTCTTATTCTTATTCTTCTTCTTCTTCTTCTTATCTTATTATTCTTATTATTATTATATTCTTATTATTATTCTTCTTCTTCTTATTCTTCTTATTAATTCTTCTTCTTCTTCTTCTTCTTCTTCTTCTTCTTATTCTTATTCTTCTTCTTCTTAATATTATTCTTCTTATTCTTCTTCTTCTTCTTCTTCTTCTTCTTAATAATATTATTATTATAATTATTATTATTATTATTATTATTATTATTATTATTTATTGTTATTATTAATATTTTTATTATTATTATCATTATTATTAATATTATTAATATTATTATTAATCATTATAATGTCTATCCCTATTATTTGTGTACTGTTCCTCCTTAATAATTGTTACTATCATTATTATTATTATCTATTATTATTATCTATTTTATAATTTTTTGTCTTATTTTAATTGTCTATAATTATTACCAATCTCTGTTATTATTATTAAAATTCTTATTTCATTATTATAATCCTTATTATCATTATCATTATTTTTCTTTTTCTTTTCTTCTTAATTAATTAATTAATTATTTTATTTAAAATAAGATCATAATTATTTGTATTACTGTATTATTATCTTCCATCATATTTTTGCATCATCATCATCATTATCATTATTATTCATCATCATCATTATTAATATCATTATCATCATCCTAACTTAGTTTCTCATAATAATTAACCATCGTATTATCATTGTGAATGAATATTAAAGAATTGTTACTACATATTATTACTACTATTATGAGATTATTTTATAATTATTTGTCTTATTATTGTTATTGTATTTCTATTAGAATGATTCATTAGTCGAAGAAGAGATTATTATTACGAGATTATTATCATTATCATAAAGTTTAACTTTTTAGAAAGAAGAATTATTTAAATTAAGATCAGATTCTTTGTCTTCCAAGAGAGATTCTAGAGAAGAAAAAGATTATTATAGAAGAAGAAGTTGATGTCTGTTGTTGTGTTAATTATTAATTAATGTTTTTTTCAAATCAAGAGAGAGAGTTTGCACTGAATTAATTTGAGAGATGAGAAGAGAGAGAGAAGAGGCATCAGATCTGAGAGAAGAGTAAGAGATTATTACGTTGAGAGAGAAAAGAAGAAGAGAGAGAGAGAGAAGAAGAGAGTTAAGAAGAGAGAGAGAGAGAAGAGAGAAGAGAGAAGAAGAGAGAGAGAAGAAGAAGAGAGTTTGAGAGAAGAGAGAGAGAAGCAGAGAGAGAGAAGAAGAGAAGAGAGAAGAAGAAGAAGAAGAAGAGAAAGATCCTACCAGATGAAGAAGATGAGAGATTAAGAGAGAGAGAAGAGAGGCAGAAGAAATAAAGAAGAGAGATCAAGAAGAAGAAGAAGAAGAAGAAGAAGAAGAAGAAGAAGAGAGAGAGAGAGAAAGAGAAAGAGAAGATCAGAGAGATCAGATCAAGAGAAGAAGAAGAAATCAGAGAGAGAGAGAGAAATAAGAGATCAAGGGTAGTGGAAAAGAGACGAAGGGGGAGTTTGGGGGAGGGGGAGGGGAATCAAAATCTTCAAACAAACCTTAAGCCACATTTTTGTAAGCGTGAACTAAAATACATTCAAGCGCCTTTAATTGCCATGCACAAATGTGTCATCTGGGATTTATCAGCGTCAATATTCTTAGTTCTGTCATGCCCAAACATGCTAGATCTATATGCATTGTAACTAAAAAAATTTGTTAACTATGAAAAAAGAAGGATTTTTACAACCCGATTAAGTGTAAATCAATGTTTTGCTTCTCCTGTAAAATTGGGTTTTTACACATATCATATTTCTGCATGACACCGACGATACATATAATACATACATACATACATACAAATACATACACATACATAAATACATACATACATTCATACATACATACATACATACATACATACATACATAATACATACATACATACATACATAAATAAATACGTACAGAAACTGACAAAAAGACAGACAGATAAACACACTTACTAACGTATTCAACTTACTTGCTTTCCTGCTTACTCATTTACTTACTTATTGTTTTTACTTACTTACTTAATCTTAAGTTACTTACTTATTTGCTTACTCACCATGTTACTTGGCATTCAGTTACTTATTTCCTTACTTACCTACCTACATACTATCTTACTGCCGTTCTTCTTTATTTACTGCCTTACTTATCTACCTACTATTTGATTTACTATCTTACGTACTTCTAAATTTATTAACTTCCTTAGTCACCTAGTTACTTACTTACTTACTTAATAATAATTTCCTACTTACTTATTATCACACTAACTTATTTATACAGTTTCCTACTCACTTGCTATGATAATTATCACTATGTCGCTCACTAATCTGCTTCCTTACCTACTATCTTACTTACTACATTACTCCTTATGCACATAGGCTACGTACTTACTATCTTACTTACTACATTACTCCTTATGCATATAGGCTACGTACTTACTATCTTACTTACTACATTACTCCTTATGCACATAGGCTACGTTCTTACTATCTTACTTACTACATTACTCCCATGCACATAGGCTACGTACTTACTATCTTACT
>JAXRKP010002507.1:0-20000 GCA_037039925.1 Doris montereyensis | reverse complement strand
TAGTTCAAATTCCAACAAAGCTAGGCCCGACGTTGTGTTCCTGAGAAAGGCTCTTAACACATTTCCTCACTCAACCCAGGTGCAAATAGGTACAAGCGCTAGCTTGAAAGTAAAAACCTGCGTCAGACTAGTTTCCCGTCCAGGAGGTGATTGTTATCACCTGTTCCGCTTCACGCTATTGCAAACCGGGATAAGCTCCCGGCTCTATGGGCCCTGACGGCCTCGAAGGAACTTTGCTTTACTATGGATGGTGATTCATTTCATTAGTACGTTTGATATGTTTTTCATCTTTTTTATCATGTGATTGTTGTTTTTCATGAGCTGTTCTGCGTGTTAGTTGATTTTCCTTGTAATTATGTATATATATTGTACATGAATGCACCTTATTTTATTACTCCTACCAGTTTACATTTTCTCATTTTGTTTTAAACCATTACTTTCAGTGAGCTGGACGTTTAGTTTTTGAAAAAAACCAAGATTGTTGAAAATTGCCTGAGATTTTTTGTTGGTACAATTTTTATTAGTAATTTCTCTTTGATGCTCGTCCATACTTCATATTATACACATGTACCTCGGAGCTACAGTAGTTTACGTAACAACTCTTCATAGAATGCTAGATCTCTGCTTTTCACACCATATTAATGACCTTTGTCCTCTGTTGATTTTGTGTTGTTTTCCCTTCTTTATACTATCTGAGTGAAGATTTAGATCTTACGATAACTGCCTGGCAGGCCTACACACACACACACACACACACACATATATATATATATATATATATATATATATATATATATATATATATATATATATATATATATATAGAGAGAGAGAGAGAGAGAGAGAGAGAGAGAGAGAGAGAGAGAGAGAGAGAGAGAGAGAGAGAGAGAGAAAGACAGACAGACAGACAGACAGACAGACGGACAGTCAGACAGACAGACAGACAGAGACAGGGGGGGGGGGGGGTGTCCAGTCGGGGTGTGTTGTTGTTGTTGTTTTGTTTTTGTTTTGTTTTTTTTTTTTTTGGGGGGGGGGGGCATTAGATCTTGGGTCGGGGAGGAGCATAAGTAGGAGGCAAAAAAAAAAAATCTGTACTTTACAGTTTTCAATGGTAGGGTCGAATCGGCCCTAAACTATTCCTGCGCTGGCACATGCCAGTTCTCTCGGCGACCCTGCTGCCTGAGAAAGAATAGATCCATTATTATGTCTCCTCTTCTGACAGAGTTGACAACGTATATTAATGGTTGCTCCATCCTACTTCATGCATTATTTGTTGGAATTTTAGGCTCATGGCATTTAAGTTTCGGTGTTTTTATATGCTTTCTATTTCCAAATTTGGCATGTTGAAGTGTCCTTCAATTCTAAATCATGTTCTTTTATTCCAAGGTTATGTCATAAAGTTATTTTCATATTTGTGAACTGACGTCTACATCGGTTCTTTGTCGTCTATAAACTGAACCAATAATTATCAGTGGTTTTCTCTTGTTTTTTTTTAAATTAATTTTTGCATAAATAATGCTCATTCATTTTTCCAACATGGATTGTTTCACTTACTAAGTTATTTTTTATATAGCTCTGGTACTCAACCTTCTCAACCTTCTTTAGGACCTACTCTTGGTTCTGTCTTTTCTATATATACCGTAATTCATTATAATAAAAGCAGTTTTGACAAAAGGCTGTAGGCCCACATTTGGTTACGGTGTGCTTTGTTTTGGATCTTCTCTCTCTCTCTCTCTCTCTCTCTCTCTCTCTCTCTCTCTCTCTCTCTCTCTCTCTCTCTCTCTCTCTCTCTCTCTCTCTCTCTCTCTCTCTCTCTCTCTCTCTCTCTCTCTCTCTCTCTCTCTCTCTCTCTCTCTCTCTCTCTCTCTCTCTCTCTCTCTCTCTCTCTCTCTCTCTCTCTCTCTCTCTCTCTCTCTCTCTCTCTCTCTCTCTCTCTCTCTCTCTCTCTCTCTCTCTCTCTCCTCCCTCGCTCTCCCCTCTCTCCCTCTCTCCTCTCTCCTCTCTCTCTCCCTCTCTGTCTCTCTCTCCCTCTCTCCCCTCTCTCCCTCTCTCCCTCTCTCCCTCTCTCCCTCCTCCCTCCCTCCCTCCTCTCTCTCTCCCTCTCTCCCCCTCTCCCTCTCTCCCTCCCTCTCTCCCTCTCTCTCCCTCTCTCCCTCTCTCCTCTCTCCCTCTCTCCCTCCCTCTCCCCCTCCTCCCTCCCTCCCTCTCCCTCTCTCCTCTCCTCCTCCCTCCTTCCCTCCTCCCTCCCTCCCTCCCTCTCTCTCTCTCTCTCTCTCTCTCTCTCTCTCTCTCTCTCTCTCTCTCTCTCTCTCTCTCTATTCTGGGCTGCGCCAGCGAAATCGCTGAAGAGCCGGAATGTAAATTACTCCCGACGATAGCCTGAAGACTAAGACACCTTATCTCGAAGTAGATAATTAGGCTCAACCTGATGACAATATGTTATTCTTTGTGCAGCCTACGTAATGAAGACTGTGATAATGATCTATGTCAATGTTTGTATATCTGATTTGAAATGCAATGAAATTTAACTGATGTTCGATAATTATATACTTTTAATCTAAACATTTACTCACTTGTTGCGAATCCCCTTCTGTTTGCTGAAAAACGTCTTATCTTTTTCAAGACTCGTTATCTTGAAGTCCTTGGAAATAGGCCTAACTTTTGTATTTTAAAAAAAACAGCAACACCCGAACAACAACAAATAAACACGAAAGACAAAACACTTTTACTTCTGCCTACAACCTAAGCTATTTTGCTCTGTCTTCATTCATTGATTTTTCACCGTTTGTCGATTAGTGTTCAAACAAATCCAATGTAGTTCGTTATTTTTGTATTTCATAGTGTGACCTAGCTAGCACATCTTTATTCTTAATTGTGTTGTTTACCTTTACTTTGTCAACGTTGGTTAAAGTGTTAAGGAAATTGGGAGCAAGTTTTAAAGATCACCAGAGCACAAAAGCTTGAGGTTTAGCTTTGTATGGGCGCAGATAATTATGTAGGCCTCAGAATAGAAAGAAAGAGGCGAGAGAGATAAGAGAAGAAAGAAGAGAGAAGAAGAAAGAAAAGAAGAGAAAGAGAAGAGAAAGAGAGAGAGACAGAGAGACAGACAGACAGACAGACAGACAGACAGACAGACAGACAGACAGACAGACAGACAGACATATGGGGTGGGGACGAGAGAAGAAAGAAGTGGGACGAGACGAGAAAGAAGAAGAGAGAGAGAGAGAGAGAGAGAGAGAAGAGAAGAAGAGAAGAGAGAGAAGAAGAGAGACAGACAGACAGACAGACAGACAGACAGACAGACAGACAGACAGACAGACAGACAGACAGACAGATGACAGACAGACAGATGGGGTGGGGACAAAAGAGAGAGAAAAGAGGGAGGAAGAAAGAAAGAAGAGACGAGAGAGAGAGAGAGAGAGAGAGAGAGAGAGAGAGAGAGAGAGAGAGAGAGAGAGAGAGAGAGAGAGAGAGAGAGAGAGAGAGAGAGAGAGAAATAATTAATCTCTGCAATCCTTTAAATGATATTGAGTATCTTTCTACGCCGTTGCAATTTCAAAGTTCTCTCTCTCTCTCTCTCTCTCTCTCTCTCTCTCTCTCTCTCTCTCTCTCTCTCTCTCTCTCTCTCTCTCTCTCTCTCTCTCTCTCTCTCTCTCTCTCTCTCTCTCTCTCTCTCTCTCTCTCTCTCTCCCTCTCTCTCTCTCTCTCTCTCTCTCTCTCTCTCTCTCTCTCTCTCTCTCTCTCTCTCTCTCTCTCTCTCTCTCTCTCTCTCTCTCTCTCTCTCTCTCTCTCTCTCTCTCTCTCTCCTCCCTTCCCCTCCCTCCCTCTCTCTCTCTCTCTCTCTCTCTCTCTCTCTCTCTCTCTCTCTCTCTCTCTCTCTCTCTCTCTCTCTCTCTCTCTCTCTCTCTCTCTCTCGCTGTCTCGCTGTCTCTCTCGCTGTCTCGCTGTCTCACTGTATGTCTAGCTTTTTTTCCTATTGTTTGGAGACAGTGAGATAAGGAAGTGTGAAAAAAGTTACATAGCTTAGCTTTGCTATTCTATCTGTTTTGATATTTGTTTTACTGTTTATGTGGAGGAGGAGGAGGAGGAGGAGGAGGAGGAAGGAGGAGAAGAAAGAAGAAGAAGAAGAAGAAGAAGAAGAAGAAGAAGAAGAAGAAGAAGAAGAAGAAGAAGAAGAAGAAGAAGAAGAAGGAGAAGACAACGGAGAAGCAAGCAACAGGCGAAGCACAAGGAGACACAAGGAGACAAGGCGAAGAGACCGCCCGAAGCAACGACAAGAGAAGAGACAAGAAGAAGAAGAAAGAAGAGAGAAGAAGAAGAAGAAGAAGCAGAAGACAGGAAGAAGAAGGAAAGAAGAACAGAAGAGAAGATGAAGAAGAAGACAAGAAGAAGAAGAGAAAGAAGAAGAGAAGAAGAAGAAGAAGAAGAAGAAGAAAGAAGAAGAAGAGGAGAAGGAGAAGGAGAGAGAAGAAGAAGAAGAAGAAGAAGAAGAGAAGAAGAAGAAGAAGAGAGAAGAAGAAGAAAGAAGAAGAAGAAGAAGAAGAAGAAGAAGAAGAAGAGAAGAAGGAAGAGAGAAGGAAGAAGAAGAAGAAGAAGAAGAAGAAGAAGAAAGAAGAACGACGAAGAAGAAGAAGAAGAAGAAAGAAGAAGAAGAAGAAGAAGAAGAAGAAGGAAGAAGAAGAAGAGAGAGAGAAGAAGAAGAAGAAGAAGAAGAAGAAGAAGAAGAAGAAGAAGAAGAAGAAGAAGAAGAAGAAGAAGAAGAAGAAGAAGAAGAAGAAGAAAGAAGCAGAAGAAAAAGAAGAAGAAGATTGGCATTACTAGTTCCCCCTTTTTCTGCCCCAACGTGCACATTGAAAAGAAGAAAAAGTCTTCATATGTAGAAAAAACTTTTCACTGGTATCAAAATTGTATTACCCATATTATTTTTAATTGAGTTGCATGGCAGGCGATACCTATATTTATTCCCACTTTAGTGTTAGTTAGTAGGCCTAACTGTAACACAAAGGTGCCACAGTGGAGTGGAGTCAAAAATGATAAACGACAAAATAAGTGATAACTCCACCAAGGAAGACAGAACAAACACGTGACGTTTCGAATATAAATCTTACCCTTCGACAAGCAGCAAACGGAGAATATCGACACCAGTGGTTCTCAACTAGGGAGGACAGGATGGGGGGTTACGACCACATATTGGCAGACTCTATTACAGGTATTTTTAATTTACCGTTTGGGGCAGACATTGTTGGAAGGGACATGACATTGTGACATATCATGGCGAAAGGGTGCAGGGGCCAAAAAATAGTTGATATACACACGTATACATGCATCACACAGTGTGATGTCAGAAGTAAAAACATAATTGTTGTATTGCTGGCCGTCCTCCAATGCGATTTAGCAACACCTTGATTGTGATCTACTTATAATTTGACATTCTGCCCAAGACAAGTTGTGATACTTCCTTCCCATCATTAGGCTTTTATTTTTAACGTTTGTATACTTTTCATATTTTTATTGTATATTTTCACCTTGTTTGTAGGCCTACTTCCTTCCATCCATTCCCTCTCATTTCTTCTTTCTTATCTGTCTTCATCCTTTCTTCACTTCACCAGTCCATAAATCCAAACTCCCTCTTTCATTCTCTCTTCTTTCTCTGTTTCTAGCTTTAAATACTATACTATTCTCTGGTTTTCTCTTTTTCACTCTTTTCCCCCTACCCTCCCTACCCCACCCTCCCCACCCCAGCCTTTTCCTGATTCGTCTCCTCTCCACTCGCCCTCTCCTCCCTTTCCCCTCCTTTCTGTTTCTCCGTTTGACATCACACATGTGATACCTGCAGTAAGTGTGTAGATATTCATCGCTTGTTGTATGAGGATGAGTTTTACTCAAAACGTCACGCGTTTGCTGTCTTCCTTTGTTGAAGTTAACACGTATTGTCGTCCATCACTTTAGACCTATTCTGTGTTTCTTTGTCGTTGTTGATTTTGTTTCTTTTGTGTGTGTGTGTGTGTGTGTGTTTGTTGTATACTGTTTTTCATTCTTCATTAGTTGATTTTTGTTTATTTTTTGGTTGTTTGTTTTTGTTTGGATTTCATTTACTTACTTTTAATTTTCTTCGATGTGAGGCCCACGTTCTGAGCTGTTAAATAATATCTTGTTCAAGTGACGACACCATACCATCTTTTTTTTCGAAAGGATTTACAAGAATATTCCATAAAAGTACTGTCCGACTGGGATGATCATGGACTGGATTTTTTTAATAGATAACAAAAACGGTAAGATTGTATACATATTATTATACAACGAATTCGTCATTGGAGATAATTACACATGATTCTTTTATAAATAATTATTGTAGTAGTCTCCTTGTATAGTTTGTTTTCATTGGCTTCTCAGCTCGTGACGTTTGAGACCAGACTGTTTTCCTGACAGGAAACTTTGAGAAGACTATAATTAGGGGCCAACGCTTACACACTTACAACCCTACAAGTCACTGTGTCAACAACATAGGGCTAATATATCGTGACAACCTACGCAGCTGCCCATCGATTTTATTGCGTTGTCTGGAAGTGTTTTGTGTTCGAGGAAAACATACGCCCTATCAAAATGCCTGAGTCTCAAGATTCGTCTCTTAAAACTTTCAAACAGAGGAAACCATTCGGTGTGTATGTTATAGATTATTTATATGCTCACAATTAAAATAATCATCAAATTGAGGCTAATTTGAGTACATTTTCTCGACAGGTTCACTATCATATTCTCTAGATCTAACTCTAGATCCAGTTAAATAATGGACCCAGAGAGAGCACTTCTCTGTGAATCTAGAGCTAGATCTAGATTTAGATCTAGATCTATATCATTGACAACCTCTGCCACTAGAGTACATTCTTATTCAGTCTTGTAAGATCTAGATCTAGATCTAGAAATTCTAGAATCTAGAAAATAATATCTAGATCTATAGATGTAGATTTCTAGATGATATATATCCATATATCTAGGATATAAATGATCTAGACAGTTTAGACTAGATGTCTAGCTGTAGATTAGATCAGATTCTGACTAAATCTAACTTTAGACAGATCTGGACCTAGGATAAGAAGATGTACTGAATTGTAGTCATCCCCCATTTGCGGCCATTGATGGAATAATTCCTGTCTATCGCGAGCATGCGGTACTTCTTAGCCAAATTAATGCGTACTTGTATTTGTTTACCCTTTTGTTATTCATGGCACGGGACCTATCTTCGCTAGCATCAAGTGTTATCCTTCAGTAGCCGCGAAAATCGCTGAGCAGGAAGGAGAAATGGAAGCATCGAGACTACTAGGTCTATAGTTGCCATCCACAGGAAGTTGGATGCAAATCGGCACTCCTTAACCCTTTTCAGGCGGGTCCCGTATATATTTGCATGTCGCTGGTCACTCTAAGCACACCTACACTGATGGCGGGTCCCGTACATTTGCATCACTCCCGGCCTTTCAGCAAGACAAAGTGTTATTGGTGGGTTCATTATAACTGCACTGCAGTGCACTCAGGGACGGGTTTTGGGAATGCCTCTATTCTGGCTAATTATGCTGATCAACCCACACCAAACAGAGAAAGTCTATTATTCTAAAGGGGTAAAAGTGATAGTTCATTTCAGAGTCTAACACGCACTCGATATATTTCTTATAAAGAGATACAACAACACACAGGAGCTCTATCTCAAATGCAGGCTGTGGACCCTCTGCAAAGTGAACAAGACCAAAGACTCTTGTCTTCGTATGACCGACGCAACTTCTGGACAGATGTCAATTACTTTAGTAGGAAGCTCCACTCACAAGCAAGAAATAGTGATCGATATAAAAAGATATCAGTGGCCAATCACATTGCACACCTAAGGTCAGCCTGAATGGAGGGCATGACCTTCAGTCAATAGAAAGAAACCATGTGCAGGGTTGACCAATCTGGGGGAGCATTGTGTTATAATAGTTATATTGTCAAACATCACATACGTCTAAATACATCTCCACCTCTTTTTCACATAAGAATGAAGAGATTAGAGTGTTGAAAGTACAAGGGAAAATTGAAGCTTTCATCTGAGTTCAACGACCAGCAACAAAGGAATTTTGATATCTCAAACAGGTCCATTTCACATGGTCATGATGACATGTAATACGGGGTATCTGGACAAGAGGAAGAGCGGCTATTAGAAGTGTGTATAGACATTAGAAACTACAAGAGTCTTATCTTCCTACTGTAGAAAGGACTAAGGAGGGAGAATTACATCCAGAAATGGGAGGAAGATGTATATATATGTAAATAACCACTGGATTGCGTAAGGGGTGGGGGTTGTTTGGGAGGAGGTGGATTACTATTGAGCTGTAGGAAAGGAACAGCCAAGAATATAAAACGATGGTTACTCATGTCATTGTAAATGAGAAGAAAGGGTGATACTAGTTATAGACATAGGATAGGGAGAGAGTTTTCAAAAGCATGGGAAGCATGTAGCTGAGGAGAGGTGTTAGGTCTGGGATAGAGCGTGTTGCTGCAGCTGGGGCGATACACACTTGTGAAAGCAATAAACCGGGGGGCCTGTTTCTGTCATGTTATAATGGGAATATGTTACCTATGCACATTGGACTCGGTCATGGGATTAGCGAAAAGCGGTTGGAAATTTCCTCTACTATTAGTATTATAGTTCCATCATTTTATTCGGATGTGAGAATGAAAATGATTCCTTTAGAAATAAAGATAAATGTTGTTCATTGAAACTACAACATAAAATTCAACACAGCCAGCCATGCTATTATTGAATGACTGGAGTAAGGCCTGACCATGCACCCCCTCCCGCTCTATATGTTACCTCATCTCTCTATCTCTCTCTCTCATTTTCTCCATCCTCTCTAATCGTCTTTCTTTATCTTCCTTGTTGTCTTTACACTGGAATAACCCAAAGAAAAGTACCGGCCCTTTATTTAGGCAGTGTTACAGTTGGCCCGGGAAGCGCGCAGGCCCTAAATGTAGGGCCGCCGCCATTGGCACGGGAAGCACGCAGGCCCTATATTTAGGGCCAGACACCTAGGCTTCTTTAATGGAAATTTCCGTACATGGTTTATGACGTAGTTTGACCTTTGAGTTCACAGTTAAACAACAGCCAATGAGATTACAATTTATTTTAAGCTCGTGGCTTTCCTGGTAGTCTCGTTATCATTCGTCAAAGTGACGCTTTCCCATTCAACACACTTCGTGCAAGCCTATGTTGATTACACAGTTTCTATCGCACTTCCTGAAAGCCTAAGTTGATTACACGGCTATCGCTGCTATTATTTAGTCCTTAGTTTAAGTTTCTTTTGTTGCGTTAACATCTCAATATGAATTCCTTGTATGCTTTCGACTTATAGAAAATGCATGTTTTATGGGTCTTTTACCATCTATAAATGTCAACTCCTTGTTCAAACTAAGTCTAAATCCTAGCTTCACCCGTTGTACACACTCGTTTTTTCATGCAAATGGCTGGGGCAACCCCTCACTGTGAGAAGGTCACTTCTAGTAACACAGCGAGCTCTACTTGGGTTAACTGCAGCTGATGGGGAAGTACTATGCTTAAGTGGCCGCAATTTGGGTAGTTACATTCAGATCTAAATATTTTATTTCGACGTAAAATTGTCTCCTTTGTAATTATTTTCATCCTGGCCCGTTTCTTCTTCTGATATGATCGATTTAGTATATAATATCATGCATGTTTTCCTCTGCAACTTTGGCTCCGTGACAACAACTTGAAAAAAACAATTTCTCTTTGTGTTTGGTTTTAGTTGGATTTTTTACCGAGATCCAGTCTGTCAGACAGCCATGATTCAAAATTATAACTGAATCCAGAATCTAGCATTCCTTAACTCCTTACTCTTTACACAGATTTATTCACCTCTACCTTTCGATCAGCTGATTAGGTAAACGATGTCTGCTGATATCCCATCCTAACCTACTGTGAATTACACTGTAAAGATCAGGCATTTGAACTTTTCAATTAAATTTTAGTTGACTTTTTGGTGCTCAAATATAATAGGAGATACAACGCTAACTCTTATTTTCATGTGTTCACTATTTAATAGCAAATGAAATGGTCCTTCTTGTATGTATAATAATATATTTGTTTTACAGGAGCAAAGTTTTTAGTGTGTGTATGAAGAATGATGAGAATGGGATCTTTTATTATTTATTAAAGTTTTATAAATGCAGATAATCCTTATTTTTTTTACCTTGTATTATTTGACAAATTTAGCAAGACCATTTGAACTTGTTCTTTGTGTAGCAGTTCAACACTAATTTTTCTAATGAGATGAAAATGATATTATCTGCCCTCAATAAGTGTATTACTTGGAAGGTAGTTCTCCACGTATGCAACGGGATATAATCTTACAGGATGCAGTTCACAGCTGTACTGATCAGCACATTATTTTGGCCACAGATAAGATAGAGATAGGACACCATTGTCATTATTTCAAGGTCATTGATAACTTACTTTTTACACATCTATTGTCTCCATGTGATGAACAGGCAAATAATATCATTTGGAAATAATGATCATTTGTAAATTTACGTCATTCGTCTTTATCTTATCTTGAAATGTGTTCTAGTTTGTAGGGAAAAACACTGGATTAAAACAAAGGCTTTTGCATCATGAGGTATTTGAACAACAGGTTATTTGTGCAATTTGCTTTACAACAAGAAAAGTCTTGTTTCAATAGGCTGATCATGGCTATAATGAGAGAAGTGCCTTACATTCAGGTTTGGGCCTGTGATTGGACATCACATGTGTGGTACTCTTTGGTAGAAAGTAGTTTGAATATCCATCAATGGAAATTCAGTCTTGTCCAAGCTCCAAGATGGCCCCCAATTGCTGAATATGAAAGAACAATGAAAAGTAACAAAGTTAACAAAGCCTCCTTCAAAAGTTTGTTGAATACTTTACATTGTGGCTAAGCACCTCTAGTCTGATTGGGTAGAATATTTATTATATAATATCCTGGAAGCTTAAAGAGTGTTTTTATTTAAATGTTATGAACTCCCTTTATTAGAATATATGAAGAGGAGAAAATATGTGATCCAAGTCTCTTGTTGGCAAAATCGACTAGCCATATTTTATCCATTATACACAATTGGATCCTGTGAAGAAATCGCTGCTTGACACTTAAAATTGTATTTGTGTGGTTCTTTAATCAATAAAGTTTTGTTGGGTTTTTTACGTTTGAGGTTTGGGAAAAGAAGGATTTCACAATCTTTTAGATGAGGGAGATTGGAGAATACTCTTTATTGTTTACATTTATACCTCTCTTGTCTTATTTTCACTAGAGGTAACATCAAGTTTCATCATTTTCTGTAAATGTAAACTTGAGGCAACTGGTTATAATGGAGGTCTATTTAACTGTCAAACTATTTATATATTATATCTTGTTTGTCATTCTGTTTATTTTCTTTTGAAATGCCCATTTATTGGAAATAATATACAGCATTTAAAATTTTTCTTCTTCTGTTAATGTCTCCATTTTGCTTTCATTTCCAGCTGTCAGGAAAGAGGAAGTGGAGGGCATTCGACAAAAGTTTCCATGCAAAATACCTGTAAGTCTCTTCTTTTTACTTTTGATGCAATTCTTATCCTCTAGATGTAGCTCTTCTATATATTTTTTCTTGCTTTGTGTGTGGGAGGGTGCTTCATTCCATTGATAGTTTCATTGGCAGTTGGAGGGCTCAGCTGGTAGGTCCTACTTCTTTCATTTCACTCCTCCACATTTTGATCTGGCTCTTTCCTCTTAATTCTGAGACCGTTGCATATGATGGATGGGGCAAATTGGTAAGTTGCAGTCAAAGAAACAAAACATTGGAGTTTTCATATATTAGTTTCATTATAAGCCTTTAAGCTCTAAACTTGTCATTATTTTTAAACATTGTTTCAATCAAATAGTTTTTAAACAATCAATAATTAAAAGTATACAACCCCCATTTAAATCTGTACCATGTGTATCAATCTTCATCTTCAATTCATTGTCTTCTTTCAGGTGATTGTAGAAAGATTCCATAAAGAAACAACATTACCAATATTAGACAAAACAAAGTTTTTGGTGCCACAGGAACTTACTATGTCACAGTTCTTAACTATTATCAGGTATTGTTATTTGGCCACACAGTCTGTTCATTTGAAATATATATATTTTTTTCTTTTTTTACTGCAATTGTCTTCATTATGATTATTATCATTAGTTGTAGTAGTAATAAAGTTAGAAGAATTTTTTCTTTCCGTTTTTAGATCAATCACAATTTGATACAGCTTCATCTGTATGATAACCACGTTATCTACAGGCGTGTTACATGTCTTTACTTACATAAAGCCTTGTCTCTTATTTTTATCAAGGCTTGCCCAGTCAGGTTTATATTAAGATAGTTTAGATATGCAGTGATGCCATTGTCCTATATCCATTTTTATTGAGATGGCGTATGAATTCAGAAAGCGTCTTTGATCACATTTTCTGGGTATCAGCCTCTGTCTTTTTTTTTTCTTTATTGATCATATGAGTGATTGATGAGTGCTGCTGACAGTGGCCCTTATTGGATGCTGATCCGTAAACATGTGATCATTGTTAGAATGCAATAACATCCCATAATTGTGGGCGGTTGGCAGGTACTGTTGGTAGGGCCTACTTCTTTCCTTTCACTCTTTCATTTTGCCGTTTCCTCTTGATTCACCCTGATAAGATGAGGTAAATTTCAATGAAACGAATGTACACACGAAGATCCCATAATTAGCATCTGATTTGCAGCATCTTCTTGGCTCTTGTTCCTGTTCACATCTTTTTGTCATCTTATTTTACTGACCTGGTCTTGATGTGTTTTCTAGTAGGAACAAATTGACATTCTGAAGTTACATGTATTAGACAAATGGTAATGTTTTTTGTACATGTTGTACATATTTTAATCATATAATGCTTAAATGTGTGTATGCTGTTTGTGTGTGAAGGAACAATTTATGTATACAGTAAAGGTGTGTTGTATTTCATACTGTATTGAAGGAATTGTAACACCAACAATGTGCCACTTTTGGATAATACAGTTGTATGTTTAATTCTCTTTTCTTGCATCTTAGTCATTTGTGAAATTCTTTGTTATTCATCTTTTCTTTTTCTTTTTTTCATCCAGAAACCGCATGTCCCTCAACTCTAACCAGTCTTTTTATCTTATCCTTAACAACAAGAGCATTTCCAGCATGTCAGCAACGATTGCTGAGGTTTATAGAGACGAGAGGGATGAAGATGGGTTTCTCTACATGACCTATGCCTCTCAGGAAATGTTTGGAGCTTGACAAATTCTTGGATTTGTGTTTGTGTGAGGAAAACAATTTGAAACAGAATAGTTGGTATTCGAAGACTTTCAGATTTATTTTCAATGTGGAAATTATGATTCAGATACTCTGCTGTTGTGCCCAAGTAAAGAAACCCACATGTCAAGACTGAATTGTTCTTTCTACAACTTCCATGTCTCATATGTTCTTCAAAACATTGCAAAGGCTTCTATGGCTTGCTCCAACATTCGGGGAAAAGACAAGTGTTTCATCTGCACATCAGTGCACAGTAATCAAAATTTGGAGTCCTAGTCCCATGTCATCTACGGCAGACAGAGCTTCAGATAAATTAGTCTGATATTCTCTGATTTGCATTTGATCATGTGCTGGGAGATTAAATTATGGATGCAGAAGGGATGTAGTCCTTTGGGGGGGGGGGGTATACTGTATCATACTATATTATCATTTTTTAAATTATTATTTTTTATGATAAATCCTCCAGTTTTACACAAAGATTTCCTGAGAGTTTAAATGAAAGATCTCACACTAAGTTTGAAACTGTTGTCATTATGTAATGAAAACGTATTGTGTTTATCCAATCATAATGTCATATCTGCTGAATTTGCTGACACCGTTTTGTATACACACAAAACTTCATATTTATCTGATTTTGAAACCAACTGTGATTGATTGAAAATGTTCTTTTGAACTTTGAAGGGGGATAATTAGTTATAATTTTCATAGCTGTATGTATCAATGTGTTAAATGTGGGTTTTTTTTCAAATGTTCTTTGTAAGAGTGAGAAATTGTGGTAGTATTCTTCTTTGTTTTCATTGACATGTGGGGGTGGGGGGTGGTTACTTGATTAATTTAAGTATGTACTTGGCTGCGTTTTTTTTAAATCAGTGGGAGAGGAGAGGATTCCTAATTCTGTCCTAGAGAGGTGAGAAGCGGGTAATGTTTCTCTTATACGACTTGCATTGGGGGAAAAGTCAGGTGTCGAAAGGTTATCAGGGTTGGTGTGGTATTTTGTTCTTAACGAATTTCTAGACATAATGCTGAAGCTGTGAGATTAATACTGTCTTGAATATTAAAGTTATCAGCCCCAGAACATGTGTTTTGACACTATGAAACCAGATTCATTTGAAGATGTAATATATTTTGCATCAGAATGTGTCTTTGTAAGAATTCCACATTTAAAATGCAGCTGCAACCTCTGGTGTAGATTTGTTGACAGTCATAGATACTAAAGTGCCTTTTCAATGGGCCCCCTAAATGTACATAATATAATAATTCATTGACAAAAAATAAGAAATGGACCCCTTAACCCTTTGAACACGGTGCCCCAGCCCTTAAAAAACCCTGTCCCTGGTCCCCCAGCCAAAATGGCCAATTTTGATATAGATAGTACTAAAGAGGACAGAAACATAAAACAAACACAACAATGATGGAAGGGAAGTAAATATAAATGTCACAGAACGTTTTACTGACCGTTATCTCCAGTATTGTTGCTTCCTGTGCCAATCGGTCCAACATGTAGACCTCCTTTTGATGCATAAGTAAACTCAGCACTCTATGCACTGGATCAAAGTCACCATTGGGCCCAGGTACAGGCTGTTCTTCAACTACATTTTGGTCTAAATCTAGATCTACTTCTACTTCATCATCGGACATGCTTTCAACGTCACTCACTGGATAATTTGCATCAAAGTCTAATTCTTCCTCATCTGAATCAAGAATCATCGCCTTAACAGCTGACTCTGATAACCCAGTTTTACCTCTTTTACCCCCTGATGTTGAGGGTTCGTCAAACGCTCGCTCCATCGCAAAATTTTCACTAAAATCACCACAAAAATGACACTGGTTGTTTAGGCTTTCTTTGTTTACATCGAGGAAGCAAAAGTAGCGGGCAGACGCGACCATTGATGACGTAAAGCACAAGTATGCAAGGTCAAGAGTTCAGCCCGGTGTACCTGTCGATAGTGTATTTGACTCCGGAGAATTTGCCCGGTGTACCGGGCAATAGTTTTCAAAGGGTTAATTCATATGTCATGTTTCATTAAAGGCGTAAATCTTTTAATGCCATAACTCTTATTTCTAAGAATGTGAAATGATTTTCATCCTTTGAATCTTTGTCACTGTTTGATGCAAATGGAAAGATATAAACTTATTTACCACAAACTTATATTTACTAAAATAAAACAAACAATGACGTAATCGCCGATAATTGCCATTTTATACACAGAAAAGTAAAATGTTGTAGAAACGACCTTCAAATCAGATAAAGTTCTTGAACTGTTAAATTTGGAAGTACCTTTATTGTTACTCATCATCCTACTGTAAATGAAAAGTTTTCTTGTATCCTTTTTATCAGAAAAAATTAGCTTTACCTTCAATGTACTGAAAAGGACATGAAATATCCTTTTTATTCAAGAGGTGTTTCATATTTCTTTTTTCTTTTCTTTTTTTAGTTTTTGATCAACCTCAGACTATTTTGCTTTGTAAAATTTTCTATTTTTCTTTTAAAAGATATCATAATTGTTATGCTCATAAAGACATTTTATTGTGCTGTTGCTGTTTGGGGGCATTTGTTTTGCATGTTTCAAATCCATCTTATGATGATAATGTTTGTTTTCATCATCTTTTTCGATGTACTTCAATGGGACCAAAATTTGCACCTTCAAAGCAATCCAATAATCTCTTTTTGCTTTTGCGACTGAGGTATGCTCAAAGGTTGAATGGTTGAGGGGAATAACATGCTAACCTGGTAACAGTGATTTTGTGTTTGTATTGGTTTTTATAAATCAGGAGATTATATTGCAACAACAGCCTGCAAAAATATTTGAAATTGTCAACATTAAATTATTTTTAATATCAATAGTCATTGATGCAAAACTTTTTTCCTTTTTTTTTCATCCCAATTTACCTATTGGTGTGTGGGTGTAGTTTTACTTCATGGTTTTTCTCTAGCTTTCCTTGTTTTGACACTATTTTGCTCCTACAAATTTCAGATGCACCTTTTCTGCCTCTTTTAAAATTTAGATTTTTTAGGTGACTTTATTTATCTAAGTCAATGCTTGGCAGCATTGTCTTAATATATATGATTTATGTATTTGGACATTGTAAACTTACTCTATAGTTATTTCTGAGATTTATTCAACAGTTCTGTGTCACCTAGTTTCCCCATTCTACCCAACATTCAAACCCATATTTTTCAATTTGGTATTGTTTTCCCAGCTTTTTGTTTCTTTTTCTTCTGTTCAACATCAGTTGGAGGGTGCTTTTGGTCTGTCCTACTCCTTATCTTTCATCTTACTGTCACCATTCTGAGATCACCTCATTTGGTGGAAGGTGGTATTATGTAATAATATGACGCGGAGATTTTCTGAAGTTACGTGATATAAAATGTTATTTTCTGAGACGATTTGATGTGAGAGTTGATTTTGTTGTTTCTTTTTTTACAAGCCCATTATCGTTTATATGACAAGGCATCAAAGTCAAGGTGAAAAGGATAGATACAAAGTAAAAGCAGATGCTGTGTAACAGATGATTTTGACAGCAATTGTTTCACTACTGATCAGTATACATTTTCTTGGGACCAAGCTGTCCTTTGCTCATTACTGTTGCATAGAACTGGGCAAAGCTCGAGCTGAAGATCAAATTCTCGATCTTTCAAGTTGAGTTAAAAAATCGAGCCTGATAAGCAAAGTCAACAGCCATAAAATTTTTCAAACGTTTAGGGACGATCCTAAAGATCAGTCGATCTTCGAAAAGTCGAGCTTTGCCTAGCTCTACTGTTACAAGTCATTGTGATTGTTGCTTTGTTTATATGACCACTATTTCACTCACTGTCTTTTCATTATGAATTCGAGAAAAAAATATTTTTTACTCCAATGCAAAAACGAATAGAAAAAGATGTAAACAAAGAAACAATGTTGTCAGATAAGTCAGGGTATGTTATATGGAGAAGAATTCCAATTGTTAAGACTTTTGTGTTGTCTCTCTCTTTTCTCTGCAATGAAGGCTTTGCCTTTGTCCATACGAAAGTTATGTGTTCTGATCATCTGCCTACATCACTAACATTCCAACTCAGCAAGGTAGACGAGAAAGAAGTCCCCTTTTCTAATTAAAGAGCATAATATGTTTGTGTCATTGTATTTCTTGGACCTCTTTGCGCTGGGGGAAGAAAAAAGACTTTATGTTATGTTGTTTAGTCTTCCATTGTTGTGAATGTTTATAATATATGTTTAATATTGTAAAGATTTAATTACGTATATTGCTCATCACTTTCTGGCTCTCAAAGTGCCTTATATCTTTCACCATTATTCTTTTTCCATATGATAATATACCATACAAATACAACCTTTACAAAGAAAAATATACCGCTCAAAGGAAATCCCTGATATAATATTTATTTCAGAAATATAATACTTTTTTTTTTCCAACTCCAAATCAATCAATCATTGAGTGGCAGAAATGATGAGCATAGAATTTAACAACACTATCGTGACTTTGTTGTAAAAGACTTGCAACAATTTGTCTTTCACCTGGAAACAACTAACTGTGGATGGTTGGTGGGAGCTCGTGGTAGGATTTGCTTCTTTCCTTTCAATCTTTCGCACGTCTTTCTTTCTTCTATCTTGCTGTTTCCTTATAATCACCCTGAGGTCACCGCACAGCGGAAGGGATGGATTGTAATGACACGAACCAATGCCACTACCCCCAAACCCTTTTCTACAAAAATTTTGCATTTTTCTCCTTTTCACCACCATCATCTTCGTGCCACTCACATTCTCATTCTCTGCTGCCATCCATCTCATGATGTTATGTAAGGAGTATATAAATGTAAATACATTTTGTTATTGCTATCAATATTGCTTTATCTGGTCATGTTTTACTTGTTGTTAAGCCCTCCCCCCTTTTTCCTTCCACTCTGCCTCCTCTTACCATTCTATCATAATAGTAAAGGTTTTCAATGTGATAGTACAATGTATTTATAAAGGTACATATTTTCTCTTCATGTCCACCCACCCCCACTTTTCCCTCACAGACGGTTGGCAGGTGTTCCTGGTAGGTCCTACTTCTTTCCTTTTACTCTTTCACTTCTCTGTCATCTTGCTGCTTTCTCTTAATTCGCCCTGACATCACCACAATAGTGGACGGTGGTAAAGTTCAGTTAAATTTAAATAAAAAAACAAAATAAACTCTCCTCTCTCTTGTGGGTGGTTGGCGAGCGCTGCAGCTAGGTTCTACTTCTTTCCTTTTACTCTTTTACCATTCTCTTATCTGTCATCTTACTGTTTCCTCTTAATTATACCTGAGATCACCAGATATGGTGGATGGGGATTTCAATCAAACAAGCATTAGAAACAAACTCCTCTCTCTATCACTCTCACAGGCACCCATTCTCATGGATACTGGTTCTCCATACTACTATAACTATAACATTAATTATTGATTTCAAAATTTCACTTATATTGCCCATTCTGTTTATGTGCTGTTTTGCTTCTCTCTCTCTCTCTCTCTCTCTCTCTCTCTCTCTCTCTCTCTCTCTCTCTCTCTCTCTCTCTCTCTCTCTCTCTCTCTCTCTCTCTCTATATATATATATATATATATATATATATATATATATATATATATATGTATATATCTCTCTCTCTCTCTCTCTCTCTCTCTCTCTCTCTCTCTCTCTCTCTCTCTCTCTCTCTCTCTCTCTATCTCTCTCTATCTCTCTCTCTCTCTCTCTCTCCTCTCCCTCCCCTCCCACCATAATACCATAATACCGTCTGGAGAGCGTTTATAACTGGACTGTAATTTACTGTGCAAGGAGTCAATGGATTAACTCCTTGGTAATACGAAATTAAAATTTTAAAAGTGTAAATGAACTGCCTTGATGCTAGAGTTACATAACTCTCAGTGTTAGCAGTTCTATGCATTTTCCCCTTTTCTCCTGTCTCCAGGGAATATTTCCTGTTTGTAAAGCTTTTTTTTTCTTTTTATTCACACTTTCAATTTCTCCAAATTTAATTCAAATAGAAGAGTTTTGCTCCTCCGTCCTTTCCCTCCCTCTTCTTAAACTAGATATTACTTTCCTCTTCTTTCACGTCTTGTAGGAATTACCACCCCAGATGAGCAGAGTTAAATTAATCTTATATTTTTATTAATCAATTACCGCTGGCCTGTAGAGAGAAAAAGTTTTGTTTCACTGTGATATACTTTTTCTTGTCTGGCTCCTTTGTTGCTTTTCATTGAAAGCACACAAAGAACATGTAGCTCTCTCATAGTGTCAACATTGTTGAATTACCAATGTATTCATCCTTGTCTTTAGAGGACTTGGGTAGGTTGCCAAATGTTTCTCTGACTGAATTTTTCTTCATGTTACATTAATATTATTCCATAATATGAATAAAATTTATTTTCAGTTTATTGCCATTGCATGGTTGTTGCTTTGTCAACTTTGTGTGTGTGTTTATTTGTGCCTATGGTTTTGTTTTTTATTTCTTTTGTTTTTTTCTATTCTCTATTTTTTTTAAATATTCTTGTTCTGTTGCTGTCCTTAAAGTTGTTTGTCGTTTGTGGCTGGTTTGTCATCTGTATGTTTCCTTCTCGCATGAATAAACGCTCTGATTCTTTTGTATTTCTCTCCCAGTCACATCCTGGTTCTTTTGTCGATCTCCGTTTCTCTCTTTCTCTC
>JAXRKP010002506.1:42500-47742 GCA_037039925.1 Doris montereyensis | reverse complement strand
GTATATATATATGTATATATATATATGTATATATATATATATGATATACATCATATATCTATATATTTATCTATCTATCCATCTATATATCCATCTATGTATTTATCTATCTATCTAACAATCTATCTATCAATCCATTTATGTACTTATCTATCTATCTATCTATCGATCTATCTATCTATCTATCTATCTATCTATTTACCTATCTATCTATCTATCTGTCTACCTATTTATCTATCTATCTATCTATCTATCTATCTATCTATCTATCTATCTATCTATATATCTATTTATCTATCTATATATCTATCTATATATCTATCTATATATCTATCTATCTATCTATCTATCTGTCTATGTAATAATATACAAGCATGATTGTTTTGTTTTTTTTACGAGGAAAGATATAAAAGGCACAGTAAATATTTCATTAATATGCAAATGGGGTCTGATCTGTAGTAGATAGTGGATTCAATTTGCAGAGCAGATTGTGATGCTGGCACAAAAATATTGGGGTTAGATGGAAATATATCGTCACAATTATTCATGACCCCCTCATTCTATCCCTAGAGAGCACACCGAACGGGATCGGGGGAGGCGGCAGGAAGGGGTGGGGGCTGTGGATATATTTCTGACCTCTAGATTGAAGGATAGTAATACTGGAACAGGTTTATCACAATCCTTAAAGCTAGCCCTCACCCCCAACCGCATCGCTCGCCCACTTTAGCCCTAACCCTAACCATGTTGTAATTTGATGAAATATAAGGCCTGAAAAGTTGCTTTTTACATCAAGGATTATTTAAATCTAAATCTAGATTAAATCAAAATCTAGATTCTAGACCTGGTTTAGATTCCAGATCGAGATCTAAAATCTAGATCTAAATTCCTAGATGATCTAGTGAAGGTGGTACGAACATGTAAAGAGAAGGGATATGGAATATAGTGGACAGAAGATGTTGCGGATGGACATACCACGCAGGAGGAGGGGAAGACCAAAGCGAAGATATATTATGGATACGGCGCAGGAAGATATGAAGATCGTTGATGCAAGAGATGGGGACAAACAAGATAGGACAAAGCGGAGAAAGATGATCTGTTGTGGCGACTCCTAACGGGAAAAGCCGAAAGACGAAGAAGAGGAGGCAGCAATCAATAACAGTGAAATGCATGCAAAGGAAGAGAGCAATAGATAAAGTGAGACAAGACATAACCATCTTGGTAGGTGATTTTGACGTACAGATAGGAAGTGACAACACTGCTAATGAGGACATTATGGGGAAACATGGGATCGGACATTTGACAGAAAATGGAAAAGTTTTTTTTATAGAATTGGGTGCCAACAATCAACTGGTCATAGATGGAAGTCTCTTATCATACAAGAGCATCCACAAGGCAACGTGTATATCCCTTAAATACAATGCCGGTAAGGGAAACCAGGTAGATCATAATGCATCAACCACACGTTCAGGACATCGCTACAAGATGTGAAAGTTTACCGAGGTGCAGACGTTGGATCAGACCATCATTTATTACTAGCAAAGATCAAGCTCAAACTAAGGAAAGGAAAATGTACAGAGCACAATAGACTTGGTAAGTTCATTGTAGCATTGCTATTGAATAAAGACAATAGAGAAGATAACGCAGTTGAAGTGACCAACAAGTTTCAAGTACTCGAGATCTTGACTGATTCAGATAGCATTGAGGACAAGAACAAGGATGGGAGGCTTCTGACGAGTCAAGAAGAACAGAAAGCTAGATGGAAAGAATATTTATCATCGAACAGTCACTTGAATGTAATCCATCCCTCCATGTCTACTTCATTGATTATATTTTAAACAAGTCTTTGTCAGTGTACATGGACAGCGCGTGTGGAAGCTATTGCGACGCTTTAGACTCCCTCAAAATATTACAAGTCTTATGCAACGCATGTACATATAAATGCAGGGGGGAATTATTCATGTTGGCGAGCTGTCAGATCCCCTTCAAATCAAGTCGGGAACCCGCCAGGGATGTACATTATCACCAATCTTGTTGTTGGTAGCCATTGACTACATAATGAGGAAATCAACTTGTGGAAAAGAAATGAAATACAATAGGCCTTACAGTCTCAGCTCGATGACCTGGATATTGCAGACCACATTGATTGCATTATTATCTCACTGTCACAGACAGATACAGGAGGAGACAGACACATAGAAGTAATACAGGAGGAGACACGAGGTTTAGGACTTAAAATAGACAAGACAGAGACTAAATTCTTCAAGCAAACGCCCAAAGTAATAACCCATCACAATCAATAGTGAAGCACTAATAAATAGCTTCTGCTATTAGGAAGCACAATGTAAACAGCTTCTGCTATTGGGAAGTGATGTAAACAGTTTCTGCTACTTGGGAAGCACTCAAGGATGTAAACAGCTTCTGCTACTTGGGAAGCACTAGGATGTAAACAGCTTCTGCTACTTGGGAAGCACTCAAGGATGTAAACAACTTCTGCTACTTGGGAAGCACTCAAGGATGTAAACAGCTTCTGCTACTTGGGAAGCACTCAAGGATGTAAACAGTGTAAACAGCTTCTGCTACTTGGGAAGCACTCAAGGATGTAAACAGCTTCTGCTACTTGAGAAGCACTCAGGATGTAAAGCTTCTGCTACTTGGGAAGCACTGAGAATGTTAAC
The DNA here is from genome assembly GCA_037039925.1 of Doris montereyensis. Lineage (NCBI taxonomy): Eukaryota > Metazoa > Mollusca > Gastropoda > Nudibranchia > Dorididae > Doris > Doris montereyensis. Next base: position 45,067 of record JAXRKP010002506.1, on the reverse strand, counting down.
ATTCTGGGAAGCACTCAAGGATGTAAACAGCTTCTGCTACTTGGGAAGCACTCAAGGATGTAAACAGCTTCTGCTACTTGGGAAGCACTCAAGGATGTAAACAGCTTGGGAAGCATTGTAAACAGCTTCTGCTACTTGGGAAACACTCAAGGAAGCAGCTTCTGCTACTTGGGAAACACTCAAGGATGTAAACAGCTTCTGCTACTTGGGAAACACTCAAGGATGTAAAACAGCTCACTTGGGAAGTACAAACAAAAAGGAGGAGAGGAGTGGACGAAGATGTCAAGGTACGCATACAAAAAGCAAGACAAGCATTTTTTGCATTGAGAAAGATCTGGATCAGCAATTTAATCAAGGAAAAACTAATATTACGATCTTCAATTCAAACGTAAAATTCATCCTCATATACGGCTCAGAGAAGTGGAGGACAAACAAAGCTACACTATAGAGACCCCAGTTCTTTACAAACAGCTGTCTGAGGCGCATCGTGGGCGTATGTTAGCCTGACACCACCAGGAATGCAGAGCTTCATGAGAGGGCCAAGCAGCTCCCAGTTGAGAGAGATTTAATGAGAAAGAAGTGGAGACGAATTGGCCATATAATGAAAAGACCAAGATCCAACATTGCCAGGCAAAGCTTGACATATAATCCACAGGGAACCATATCTAGAGGGCGACGAAGAATGAACTGGAGGAGAGATATCGAGACGGAGATGGCGAGACGGATGAAAACCTGGGGAGAGTTGTAAACGTTGGCGCAGAAAAGGGATGTCAGGCGGCTCTGTGTTGATGGCATGTGCTCAACAGACGCAATGTGTTTATCAACCAAAAAGGTCGTGGGTTCAACCCCGTCGGTGGTTGAAAAATATTCTTGAGTTTCATCGATTAATATCTACCCCCCCTCCCCCGGTACAGGCAGGTGGATCGACACCTAGTGCCATCGGAGACGGACGATAAAAAGGAGGTCCTGTGTGCAGGTCACAACGCTCTGAGCACTTTAAAGATCACTCGGCTGTTTAGGATGCAGTGCGGTAAAAATTGAAAATCCCACCCACAACAACAAACCCCAAGATCGCCGTAGTTGTGGACGTGGGTAAATAAAAGCAAATCTTAAATTGTTTCTGCTGGCAGTCCATTCCACAGCTTTGCTGTTTAGATGATAAGATTCTTATTGAATTAATCTTCCGCTCACCAGCATGAGCCTGTTAGCAGTGCCCATCATTTACAGGATTTGGAGAAAAACAATGCTCGTTTAGCTAGCGTGGGCACTAAAATGTATGTAAGAGACAGAAAGCTGTCGCATCTACCACGTCGTAAAGGGACAGCATCATGTCTTGATGTGATAAAATTTGTTTTTGTTCTCGTCGGTGATTGATAACCTCGTTTTGGGCGGCTTATCTATTTTAATACTGGTTGTTGTTTAAAGTTAAGGATTTAAGAATTAGGGTTTGTGTTATGGCTGGTTTTAGTACCCATTCTCTTCCAATTGAACCCCCCCCTCCTCCCCCTCCACCCTCCAAAAAAGGGGATATATATTTACTGATGTTTTCGACTTCATTTTCTTCTTGAAGCCATGACAGTGTGTGGTTGGTTTTCCCTCTAATCTGATTGATTGTACTGCTAGTTGAATTTAAGTTTTAGATTTGGGGAATTCGTCAGGTGTTGTGTGTCAAAGCAAGAACATTTTATTTTGGCTCTAGTTAAAAGTAAATAAGTAAAGTAGGTCTCATACTCTGAGATTAGCGTACGGTACTCAGAGTAAAGTCCTGATTTTTCTAAACACACGGCATAGTTTGGTAGTTTCCATTGCTTTCTAGACACACGAGTGTGTTGCTTTCTAGAGTGTGGGTAGTTTGCACAGACACACGGCATAGTGTGGTAGTTTGCCATTGCTTTCTAGACAGACACACGGCATAGTGTGGTAGTTTGCCATTGCTTTAGTGTGGTAGTTATTGCTTTCTAGACATACGACACACGGCATAGTGTGGTAGTTTGCCATTGCTTTTCTAGACATACGGCATAGTGTGGTAGTTTGCCATTGCTTTCTAGACATACGACATAGTGTGGTAGTTTGCCATTGGACATACGTTAGTGTGGTAGTTTGCCATTGCTTTCTAGACACACGGCATAGTGTGGTAGTTTGCTTTCATACGACATAGTGTGTTTGCCATTGCTTTCTAGACACACGGCATTGTTTTCTAGACATACGGCCATTGCTTTCTAGACATACGACATAGTGTGGTAGTTTGCCATTGCTTTCTAGACACGGCATAGTGTGGTAGTTTGCCATTGTTTTCTGACACGGCATAGTGTGGTAGTTTGCCATTGCTTTCTAGACATACGGCTTTCTAGACATAGTGTGGTAGTTTGCCATTGCTTTCTAGACACACGGCATAGTGTGGTAGTTTGCCATTGCTTTCTAGACACGGCATAGTAGTTTGCCATTGTGGTTTTGACAATTCTAGACACACGACCCAGTGTGGGTTTCCATCTAGACACACGGCCATAGTCCACGTGTTGGTTGCCTTTTAGTTTGCGAGTCTGAACAGAACTAGCTAGACATACGAC
>JAXRKP010002506.1:27500-37500 GCA_037039925.1 Doris montereyensis | reverse complement strand
CTTTCGTGTGAGACATTTTTGTCTTTCCAAATGTTCACCTTAATGAAAACTGCCCTCGTCTTGTCAATCCTTGGCTTGTGTCTGCCCTCGTGCTCCGCCTTAATATCGAGGTGGTAGAAAGAGACAACTTTTTCCTATACTGAACCTCTATTCCCTACGAAGAGAAGGAATTCAGACTATTTTCAAAGTTACTCAAACAGAGATTGACTTCTGGTTTTATAAAGAAAGAAAAGAAAGAAAATCGGGGGAAATGAAATGACACTAGAGAAAAAAATATATTACCGACTACTCTCTTGAGATGAAATAATTACATTGGTGCTGAAAATAATGCCGATAGTGAGTTTAGTGGCGTGAATGAAAACCACGGAAGGCAAGATGCCATTTATGTAGACAGGCTGTCAAAGCCTGAGTTTCAATTCTTTGTCCAACATTAATTCGAGGAGCCAGCAAAAAGTTTTTTTTGGGTTTTGTTAATTTGTCATGTCGGGGCATTTGAATGCTTCGGGAAAATAATTTAAATCTTCACAAATTTAAAGATTTGTAAAACATAAAAGGCACACGCAAATTAGTGGATTTCTTTTGGTTTAGATTCAGTCGGATCGATATCTGACCGAGATTTAGTAAGATTGTTCTAATATCCCTGCTAGCTGCTGAGGACGGCATATTTTTATGTTATAATGAACCCACAGAGCAGAAACAACCAATCGACTTCTAGAGGTTGCAATAACACTATCCTTTTAGATCGGCAAAAAATTAAATTTGTAGTTGTAAATTTAACTTAAGTCATAAAATGTCATGGTCCATCGATAATGATATGTTTGGACGACAGACAGACAGACAGATCGATCGATCATTCGATCGATAGATAGGTAGATAGATAGATAGATAGATAGATAGATAGATAGATAGATAGATAGATAGATAGATAGATAGATAGATAGATAGATAGATAGATAGATAGATAGATAGATAGATAGATAGATCGATAGATAGATAAATAGATAAAGAACATAAAATAAATAGAAAAAATGATAGGTTGACTGAATTACAAATTTATTTACAGACAATATAAGAATAGTAACAATACAGCAATGGTTAAACAGCATATTACCTGCAAAAATCTGCAGTAAAATTCGCTTACCGATCTGAGTGAGGAAAAAAAGCATGTCAGACCTCTGATGTTTTTTCTTTCATTCTATACCGCGATGGAAGCTTGTGAGCGTATGGATTTTCTCAGATCACTGACTCCGGTTGTGTGCAAAGTGTTGTTTTTTTTTAAATTCTTTGTCAATACTCACATGTTACTATGTAATAATGTATAATTGTCATAGAAAGTATGGACGATCCAAATGTCCCCAACGGACCCAACACGGGAGGATTTCGCTGCTCATCTGGGAGATGAGTAATCATGTGAGTGGGAAAAACCAGCCAGCCAGTCATAACACGGACTGACAGGAGTGGCCGCGCCTTATAGTTGTTTTTGGGGTTTTTTTTTATCCACGGCGGCTGTCTTCGGATTTCTCATTTTGGAGATAAGCGGGCTTGTCTTGGTCCTTCGTTTCGATCAAGGATCACATATCAATAAGGAGTTTTCATCGATCTAGAGCCTCCCTTTCCAATATTATAGTGCCCACAAACGACTTTTTGTTGTTATAGCTGGTCTCTCTCCTAGGAGGCATTACCACCCACTCTCCACCTTACCTGCCCCCCCTACCCTGCCCCATTCCCAATTCCATATTTAAAATCTAACCTCAGTATCAGTCGATTTCTATTCTTATAATTTTGACTACGTCGTTGCCAAGTTTAGAATATTATTGGTTGTTCAATATTTACCGAGAAAGAACATTGATATCATTGACGGAGTCTCTGTTCTATGCTTTATTGTTTTCCTTACACAATCCAGTCATGCAGTTTTGATCACATCATTTAATTGTACGAAACGTCACTGCTCTTCGTGTTTTGGCCTATCGACCATTCATGTCTGAAGTTTTCAATGCTTTTGGAAACGTGGTTTATTGGGCGTTTCGAGCTAATTGAGAAGAGAGTTAATGTTTTATGGCAGATTTGATTGGCGTTTCGAGCTAATTGAGAAGAGAGTTAATGTAATGTATGGCTGATTTGATTGACGTTTCGAGCTAATTGAGAAGAGAGTTAATGTAATGTATGGCAGATTTGATTGGCGTTTGAGAAGAGTTAATGTTTTATGGCTGATTTGATTGGCGTTTCGAGCTAATTGAGAAGAGAGTTAATGTTTTGTATGGCAGATTTGTTTGGCGTTTCGAGCCAATTGAGAAGAGAGTTAATGTTTTATGGCAGATTTGAATGAGCTAATTGAGAAAGAGTTAATGTAATGTATGCAGATTTGATTGGCGTTTCGAGGCCAATTGAGAAGAGAGTTAATGTTTTATGGCAGATTTGATTGGCGTTTCGAGCTAATTGAGAAGAGAGTTAATGTAATGTATGGCAGATTTGATTGGCGTTTCGAGTTAATTGAGAAGAGAGTTAATGTAATGTATGGCAGATTTGTTTGGCGTTTCGAGCCAATTGAGAAGAGAGTTAATGTTTTATGGCAGATTTGATTGGCGTTTCGAGCTAATTGAGAAAGAGTTAATGTAATGTATGGCAGATTTGATTGGCGTTTCGAGCCAATTGAGAAGAGAGTTAATGTTTTATGGCAGATTTGATTGGCGTTTCGAGCTAATTGAGAAGAGAGTTAATATAATGTATGGCAGATTTGATTGGCGTTTCGAGCTAATTGAGAAGAGAGTTAATGTAATGTATGGCAGATTTGATTGGCGTTTCGAGCTAATTGAGAAGAGAGTTAATGTAATGTATGGCAGATTTGATTGGCGTTTCGAGCTAATTGAGAAGAGAGTTAATGTTTTATGGCAGATTTGATTGGCGTTTCGAGCTAATTGAGAAAGAAATGTAATTGGCGTAGTTAATGTTTGTTTGGCGAGCCATGAGAAGAGAGTTAATATTTTATGGCAGATTTGATTGGCGTTTCGAGCTAATTGAGAAGAGTTAATATAATTGAGAAGAGAGTTAATGGCAGATTTGATTGGCGTTTCGAGCTAATTGAGAAGAGAGTTAATGTAATGTATGGCAGATTTGATTGATTTGAGAAGAGAGTTAATATAATTTATGGCAGATTTTGAGAAGAGAGCGAGCTAATTGAGAAGAGAGTTAATGTAATGTATGGCATATTTGATTGGCGTTTCGAGCTAATTGAGAAGAGATTTAATGTAATGTATGGCAGATTTGATTGGCGTTTCGAGCTAATTGAGAAGAGAGTTAATGTAATGTATAGCAGATTTGATTGGCGTTTCGAGCTAATTGAGAAGAGAGTTAATGTAATGTATGGCATATTTGATTGGCGTTTCGAGCTAATGAGAAGAGAGTTAATGTAATGTATGGCAGATTTGATTGACGTTTTTGAGAAGAGAGTTAACGTAGGGCAGATTTGATTGGCGTTTCGAGCTAATTGAGAAGAGAGTTTCGAGCTTTCGAGCAATTGAGAAGAGAGTTAATGTATGGCAGATTTGATTCTTCCTTATTGCCTACGTCGTACGGTTGTCTGTAATTTTTATTTCAGAGATTATTTCTGAGTTTTTTCCTAAAGCATATTAGTCTGTATTACTGATGCTTACTTTTAGATTTTGGCTATCATGCTTCTCATCATATTCCAAGATTATAAGAAAACGTTAAGACGCAGGCAAATTATTGAGTTCATTTGAACCGGCACAGAACGAAAAGGCAGAAATGCTATTTTATGGCCTTGAAGAGACAAGAACTCCAGCCAACGATTACTCCACTCAGAGTTGTGTCAAGCTGGGTAAGGGATACAAGGCCCGACCTTCACCATATCGTTGGTCTTTTTGCAGATTTTACCTTCCAAATATAACTGTTGCCTATTTCCAAAGTGCAGACTGAAGTAATATCAAATTCTAAAACTAAAATAGTCTTTGAATCTATGGCATCATTATCTCGAGGCACACTGTGTAGCAGTAACGTTCCTTCAAGGCCAGTACGACCCATAGAACCGGTGATTATCCCAGTTTCAATAGCGTGAAGCGGAACAGGTCACAATAATCACTTTCTGGTCAGAACGCTAGTCCGACGCGGGTATTTACTCCCCAGCTAGTGTTTGTGCCCATTTGCACCTGGGTAGAATGGGAAAATGTGTGACAAGTGTCTTTCCCCAAGGAACACAACATCGGACCAAGCTTTTCTACGATTTGAGCTCGTGACCTCATCATCCCCTGTCCGGCAGCCTGACCGCTGGGCCACCGACACCCCACACTGTGTAATGCCATACCCTTAATTTCTCTCATTGGTTTAAGACGTCAGTGGTCCAATGATGATGTACTGGTAACGATGAGTTGAACACACATCGATTGAGTCCCAACACCAGACATGCAGATTGACTTGGTTGTGTTTCCAGTCAAAAAAACATGATATGTTCCGAGATAGATTTACCCTCATAGTCATATGGAATCTTGCAAGGCAGCCTGCAACGTTTTAACTGAAAGAATGTTTGATCAACTACGTCTAATCGGAAATCTGAAACCCAATCAAGCGTGTACGCTGAAAACCCAATCAAGCGTGTACGCTGAAATCATATTCAAATTACGTGCGTTATCACTGTTTTTGGTATTGTAAAGAGATATCATTATATCATGTTATATATAAAGTCAACATCAATGTTTATGGAAGATGTGGTTTAAGAGATTACGACGGAAGACATAGGCCTAGACCCACATTAGAACCTAGCGATTGGTTTGAAAATAAATCTCTTTGATTGTTTTGTTCATTAGTAACGATCTTCTGCAGATATTAACATTTCATGTTTACACAAAGAATAATGTGGGGATTAGGATTTGGTGCCTGGCTGAACACACCAAAATAAAGAAAGGATAATGCTTTGGGAAGGATTTTGATTCAAGCAGGATATTAAATCCATTCAGTTTTGACGTAGATAGGAATGAAAAATCTCAGGGGAAGGAAACAATAAAATACTTTTGTACCTCATTTTCGCTCTTTTTTGTGTCTTGAAGAGTAAACAAAGTTAATCCAAAAGCAAAACAAACAAAATCAAAAAACGAAAACAAAGACAAACAAATAAAACAAACAGTAGTAATATCACTACTAGACGGATAGTTCGTCCACCGAGGTATGTTTATGCTTTTGTTGAATGCAGTGTCAAGCATTCTTGCATGCAATATTACATTTATCATGAAAACAAATCTTGAATTTGAAGTACATATTCTTTTTCATTAATCCCTCTCGCTCAGCGGTGAATATTTTGGTTTGTTTCTCTTTTGAGTTAAGCAAAACCAGCTGTTTACTGAAAACCTGTTTTAGTCGAGAATTTCTCAACAATCTCTGACAAAATCTCTGAATTCTGACTATCCAATTTTACAAGTAATCATGTATAAATCTTCCTTCGTGCTGTGTTGGTGTACTTTTATTGACTTACTAACTTACTTACTTACTTACTTACTTACTTACTTACTTACTTACTTACTTACTTTACTTACTTACTTACTTACTTACTTACTGCCCATTATGCCAGTTGGCATGTAGTGCAGCAATGAAGTAGTTCCATCTCTCTCGTTTCATGGCAAGCGTCTTTATGGAATTGCAGGTTTCATCCCAGTCTTTAATCTTATTCTCTGCTGTTCTCCTCCAAGTTGTCTTTGGCCTGCCACGTCTCCTTTTCCATTCAGGGGTCCAATGTAGGGCAGTCTTGGTGATGCTCCTTCTTTTCTTACAACATGCCCTATCCACCTCCGTCATCTTTTAAGCAAGATGTCTTGCATGTGCTCTATTTTGCATTTTTGGAGAAGAGTGTCGTTTGAAATTTTGTTTGGCCAAAATATATTTTTGTTTTTCGCAGGCATTTAGTGTGGAATGAAGTCTTTGAATCTATGGCATCATTATCTTGAGGCACACTGTGTAGTAGTAACGTTCCTTCAAGGCCAGTACGACCCATAGAACCGGCGATTATCCCAGTTTCAATAGCGTGAAGCGGAACAGGTCACAATAATCACTTTCTGGTCAGAACGCTAGTCCGTCATCCACCAGTATTCAGATCCATATAGTAGAGTTGATAGGACACAGCTTTGATAGATTTTTAGTTTTGTTTTAATATTATATTCTTTTTGTTTTCCATACATTTTGAAGTAGTTTGAAGGTGTTTGTTGCTTTGTTTAGACGTCTGTTAATGTCTTTGTCAGCTCCTCCGGTACTTGTGACAATGCTCCTAAATGTGTAAATTCCTTTGTTGTTTGTATGCTATTGTTATTGGTGAGGATTGGAGATGGATTTTGTATATCTAATGTCATTAGTTCCGATTTTGTAAGGCTTATTTTTAACTCTATCTGTTGACCAAAAGAGCTTAGCCGTGATGTTTTCTCTTGCATGTGATGATGTGAGTGTGCCTCTGTGTTGATCACTGGTTGTTGGCAATCTATGGCAATAGTGAAGATGGTTGCAGACATCACGCACCCTTGTCTGACACCAGTCTTGATTTCAAAATTTTGGTTTAGATATTTCGAAGTTCATATGTGAATTCATTATAGAAACTTTTAATGAGCTGAACAAGATGTTGGGTATTCCATAATTCCATAGAATTTTCCAAATGCTTTCTCGATGGAGGCTATCGAATGCCTTTTCAAAATCAACAAAGTTTATATACAGTTGTCTCTGTCATTCATTGCATTGCTCTAAAATGTTTCTTAATGTGAAAATTTGGTCCGAGCAGTTTCTTCCTTTCCTAAACTCTGCCTGTTCATTTCTTATGTAGGTATCAACGGCATTTGATATTCGTTGTATTATTACTTTTACAAGAACTTTACCACGGATAGACAGGAGTGTTATTCCCCTCCAGTTATTACAGTCCCGCAAATTGCCTTTTTTTGGAATCGTTATTATTATACCTTCATTCCATTCTTCTGGAGTTTTCTTTTCTGTCCATAATTTGGTGAAGAGTGGATGCAGTATTCTTTGCTGCAAAAGCAGGTTCAGTTTTAAAATGTTCCACGTTTAAATTGTCTATACCTGGGGCATTTCCATTCCTTATAGTTTTAATAGTTACTGGTATTTCATTTGAGCTAGGTGGTTCTATACTTATATTCAAATATATTCAAATATTCTTGTGCCTGTCTAAAATTTCCATAAAATGTTCGGTCCATCTTGCATCTTTTTCAACCTCAGTGTGAGAAGCTCTCCTTGTTTGTTTGTAATAGGCGAGTCTGAAGTCCCTTGATATTTTCCACTTATTACTTTTGCAATTTTATAAACTCTGCCTTGGTCTCCACTCGTGACGTTTCTTCTGCTGCGTTGGCAAGTATATCCATACATAATTTTTTGTCTTGTCTTGCACTTTTCAACTTCCTTGTTTATTTCTTGGTATTGAGTTGACAATCTTTCTTTAAATCTGTTTGATTTTACATCAAGTATTTTCTTCTTAATTTTCTTCCTCTCTTCAATTGTTTTCAATGTGTCATTTGATAGCCATTCTTTCCTTTTGTGTCTTTTTGTTCTTAAGCATGTTTTACCTGTCTCTAAGGGGGCGTTTTTGATACTGTTCCATCTGCTGTTGATTTCATTTCCATCACATGGTTTGTCATCATCCGTATCAGTCAGCAACTGAAATCTATTCTGCAAACTTATCATAACAGTTTTGGCTGTATTAGTATCTTTAAGTCTGTCCATATCGTATCGTTCTCGGCCTTTTCCTGTTGTATTTACTTAATTCAGTTTGAATTTTAGATTTGCAACCATTAGTCACTTGTTGGTCACTTCCAACATCAGCTCTTGTTTTTACTTTCACATCAAGAAGTGATCTTCTCCATGTTTCATTTATGAGAAGATGATCGATTGGTTTATATCCCTTCTATTTGGTGAACACCATGTAAGCTTGTTTGCAAAAGTCCAATAATCTTTCTCCATTGTCATTTATAACGCCACATCCTTCTTTTTCCCATAGCTTTTTCATTTTTATTATTGTTGCAACCAACCTTTTGCATTTAGGTCGCCCATTATAGTTTTTGTATCATGCTTTGGTATTTTCTCCAATTCAGCAGTTAGTTGGTCGTAAAGATCTTCTTTGTCTTCATCCTTACTTTCGTTTGTAAGGCTATAACATTGTATAATCGAAATATTGATATGCTTTCCTTTCATTCTTATCTTTATCAATCTGTTGTTAATAGGTTTCCATTCCATCATATTTTTTTCTCTTCCTTTCTTCAATATAATGGCTACACCTTCTGAGCGTTGGTTATCGTCCCTTCCAGAAACAGAACAGTTTCACCTGAATTTGTTATTCTTTTTCCAGCTCCTGTCCACCTGCATTCACTGATGCCTAGAATATCTAAATTGTAGAACGTCATTTCTGATGTTATTTGTGCTAACTTACCGGTGCTGTTCATCGTTCTAACATTCTAGAACCCTACTTTGGTCTTAGATTTTGTGGCGAACAGAACTCTCATATTCCTGTCAGTAGCTTTCACTACTGCCATTCATACAAGTATCTTTCGATGACTCTGGGAGCCCATTGCTCGCCCTTGTGCTGCTTGTTTCCTTCAGTGCTGTTTCCGTAACATGATGTTTTTTCTAGGGTTGGGTTGTTTAGCCCTACGCCCAACCCCCCAGACTTGGAGGGCCAGGATATATTTGTGGAGGTTCACTCCTAGGCCGGTTGCTCTCCCGAGCTATAGAGTTCTGTCTACCCTTGGTTTCAGATTAGAGTTTCTTTCTCCTAGGTAAACCGCTTTACTGAGCTGACGGGCTTCACTTTCCCGGGGTGGGGGGGGGGGGGTTATAAAGACGTCTCTGTTCGCCTGCTAGTCATTCCACTCAGCCCATTGGGGTATTTTCTAAGGACAATCTCACCCGCCCTCTATGACAAGCGCCTGTTTTGTCCACGACTGCTTATTGGTTATTCACAGCTAACCCTTATATCTAAAGGTTTTCCCCTATCTGCAACCTGGGACGCGCCTGGTAGGGGATGGTCGGCCTCCTCAGGGCAGTGTTGGTCTACCAGTGGACAATTACGTTGAGTTTGCTTACCATCAAACCTTTATCTCATGTAGTGCCACACTATCATCTTGGCTTGGCTTAGAAATTCAATGGCCATAATAAGCAATACAGTTACAGCAATCCATCTAAAAGCTTCCAATAGCCATTGTTCTCGTTTTCAATATAGCAGAAAACATTTTTTATTTCGAATTAAACATTAATAATCAATACATCTGAAGAAAAAAGTTTAGGGTCATCACAGTCTCCTGCATGCAAAATTACATTCAAAATATTATCTTCGACGGCTGCAACGTTATAACAAGTTTTCTCTGAATATACCTCAGCGAACTGACAGCAGTAGTAATAGTAGAAGTAGTAGTAGTAGTAGTAGTAGTAGTAGTAGTAGTAGTAGTAGTAGTAGTAGTAGTAGTATTAGTAGTAGTAGTAGTAGTAGTAGTAGTAGTAGTAGTAGTAGTAGTAGTAGTAGTAGTAGTAGTAGTAGTAGTAGTAGTAGTAGTAGTAGTAGTAGTAGACAGAGCTAGTAGTAGTAGTAGCATTCCTCAGTAGCAACGAAATAATGATTTAGTATTCGTTAGTGACAATGACTTGCCCAAAGGTGTGAAAACATTGATTCCATAGTAAGCCTCCTAAGGAAACCTATTTAAGGTAGAACTGAAAAAAGACAATTACAAAGACAGATAAGTTTACAAATTTCAAACCGCCCTTCCTCAGTCAGGGAAACAATAACGATACAAGAATGATTTAGTGGATGACAAAGAAAGATCGTTAGTGATACTGTATGGCGCCTCAAGGTGGCCCATCATTGATGAAATAAGGGTGTGTGCCATCAAGTAGATTCCATGAGTAAGCCTATTGATAACGATAGAAAAAATCAAATGTATATATGTAATATCAAGAAAAATAACAATAAAAATAGCTTTCAAATATAAAAAAGTGAAAAAGAAAAAAAAAAAAG
>JAXRKP010002506.1:12500-17500 GCA_037039925.1 Doris montereyensis | reverse complement strand
TTATTTTCAACACAAACACAAAATCAGTCTTTCTGTATCCCTGTGAAAGATCTACAAGACGATTTCAAACATGTATTAATAGATGCCTGAAACAAATCCTGCACATCAAATGGTTTGATAAAACTTAGAAATGAAGAGCTTTGGGAAACACAAATTAAAAGACGGAAATGGGGATGTTTTGGACATGCTTTTAGAAAAACCAACAGCTAACATAACACGTCTGGCCTTAAAGTGGAATCCATAAGGCAAGAGAGGCCGAAGGAGACCAAAGACATCATGGAGGAGAGCAACCCTGCAAGAAGCTCGGCAGCTGGGCCTTTCCTGGAACCAGACAGAGATGGTGGCGCAGAAAAGAGCGGAGTGCAGTGGGAGTGGAGATGTCTCTTTGGCGATTTATGCCCCATCCGGCGTACAGGGTTGGAGTCAAGTCAAGAACACTTCTCGAAAGTAACAAGCCTGCAAAGTGAATTCAAGACGAGGCCAAATCAAAGGTAGATAAATTGTGATCATATCCTGGTTTATATCAAAACTGCTTTTGGGGCATATTTTATAATTCTCAACTTTTCACAAAGCATAACTTTCTGAACTTTGTATTGTAGTGGTAATAGACCCAGAAGTTTACAGACGAGTTTATATAATCAAGGAGATACTTTATCTGATAACAGGTAAGACAAGTGAATAACATTTGCGGTGAGTTGAACTCTGGTACAATCAAGCCAACAAAGGAAAGAATGAGGAAAGGTGTATTGCAAATTAGAAATATGGTGGACAGCATGAGCACTTGGACGATGGCTTGATTTTCTTTGGAGTTTTTAACGTATATGTCCATGTCCTTCTTGTCGCTAGATTTAGGAATTTCATGATTTGACTCATCAGCTTGATTATTCTGAACAGATTACTGACAGACGTGGTTGCGTGTCGAAACTGGAGCGATTTCATCAGTAAATGTCTCATGATCAAAACACTACACAAGGTGACACACTGGCTAAATGAATTCAAGATAATGCCAAACCCAAGGACATAAATCGTGCCATCTCAATTCCTCCTTTTTTATACAATAACAAGAATTTAGAAATATTTGTCGTTGGATCTAAAACGTTCCTGAATTCGTGTCTCCACATAAAAATCGACATAAACACGCATGAGAACAGCGATATAACGGCTAGAAAAATGGATGTGTTAACGCGCGTGAACATTCCTTTGAAATGAAAAGGTTTGGCCACGCATAGACACCGTTGAAGAGCTAGAAACGCTGTAAGAATGACAGCGATGGTGTTAAATATTCCTCCAAAATATGTACAAAAATGGGATATCTGGCCTGGCGGTAATTGAAACCAGAGTATTGATGACAATTCCAGTAAGTCGAGAACGTGACAAACATTGAAGCCAAGCCCTCCTATCAGAATGCCAAAATCAGATATTGCAAGGACGAAGAAGCAAATTGTGACACTATCCTCCAAACCAATCCTTAGGAACGTTCGAATGTTTAAAGCGTTGGTTGCTAGCCCTCCAAGGCAGACAAGGATCGAACACCTACTATAGATTTGACCACTAGGTAATAAATCTCAGGTGATACTAGATCGATAAATGCTTCATTCAACATGCTCTCTGTTGTGTAAAAGAGTTGAATTGATAGTTAAAGATGTATGCCCGTCCATCTGAAACGGAAAGCAATAGAACTGTTAGTGTTAAAATATGTTTTGTTAAAGGGGTGATAATGGGAAATGAAAATAACATTCCGGGGATTACCACTTCGTCAAACAACAAACGAATGTGGATTACACAGTTATACGACCACCATAATGCACAGTGTGGTGTCAGAGGAAAAGCCTGAACATGAAGGGAAAGGAAAGTGCAAGGAGATGAAATTAATGAAGAAAGAAAGAGATTGATAAAAGGTAGAATAAATAAATGAGATCAGAAGAAAAAGAAAAAGTGTATAGTGTGAATTAAAAACCCAGAAGAGAACATGCACGAACAAAAAGTGGGAATACTAACAGTCACGAGCAGAAATGGGAATACTAACAGTCACGAACAGAAAGTGGGAATACTAACAGTCACGAACAGAAAATGAGAATATTAACAGTCACGAACAGAAAGTGGAAATACTAACAGTCACGAACAGTGGGAATACTAACAGTCACGAACAGAAAGTGGGAATACTAACAGTCACAACAGAAAGTGGGAATACTTACAGAAAACAGTGGGAATACTAACAGTCACGAACAGAAAGTGGGAATACTAACAGTCACGAACAGAAAGTGGGAATACTAACAGTCACGAACAGAAAGTGGGAATACTAACAGTCACGAACAGAAGTGGGAATACTAACAGTCACGAACAGAAAGTGGGAATACTAACAGTCACGAACAGAAAATGGGAATACTAACAGTCACGAACAGAAAGTGGGAATACTAACAGTCACGAACAGAAAGTGGGAATACTAACAGTCACGAACAGAAAGTGGGAATACTAACAGTCACGAACAGAAAGTGGGAATACTAACAGTCACGAACAGAAAGTGGGAATACTAACAGTCACGAACAGAAAGTGGGAATACTAACAGTCACGAACAGAAAGTGGGAATACTAACAGTCACGAACAGAAAGTGGGAATACTAACAGTCACGAACAGAAAGTGGGAATACTAACAGTCACGAACAGAAAGTGGGAATACTTACAGTCACGAACAGAAAGTGGGAATAATAACAGTCACAAAACAGAAAGTGGGAATACTAACAGTCACGAACACGAAGTGGGAATATTAACAGTCACGAACAGAAAGTGGGAATACTAAAAGTCACGAACGGAAAATGGGAATACTAACAGTCACGAACAGAAAGTGGGAATACTAACAGTCACGAACAACAGAAAGTGGGAATACTAACAGTCACGAACAGAAAGTGGGAATACTAACAGTCACGAACAGAAAGTGGGAATACTAACAGTAAACAGAAAGTGGGAATACTAACAGTCAAACAGAAGTGTACTAACAGTCACGAACAGAAAGTGTTTTCTTTTTTTTAAATTTGAACGATAAAATATTGAAATAGTCAGAGAGCGGATGTACATAGAATATTGCATTTTTTTCAAACGATTAGAAAATCATTGCAGTTTAATTTGAGATGTTACTTATTTATCTATGACGTATCATCGTTGAATTACCCGAAAAAAATGACATGTAGGTATTTTTGGTTAATGAAATGAAAACACATAAATTGCGTCTAAACGACATCTGGTGTTTATCGATTTGTCTTTTGAGAGGCGATTTTTCTAACTTTTGTCACTAACATGAAGTTAAATTTCATTTACTTGAATCATCGTCGTTACATCTCCACGTCAGATCCACGACTCCTCTGCAACAGAAACTGTAGCTTTCTATGGAGCTCCAGTCAAGTGTTTAATAACAGTCATATCCAGAAAGTGGGAATAATGTCCTTCTGAAGTTTATTTTAACTCATCCATGTCCCAGACACGAGTTACAAAAGTCTTGCTTTTGATGTAACCCTAGAAGAAAAGAACTCTGAGAGGGTGATGTCTGAAATCTAGCTGGTCATGCAAATGGTCGTACCACTCGATGTCTCCATCTTTGAGGTTGAATAGAAGTGGAATACTAACTCCAATGAGGTGGTGCATCATCTTGTTGGAAAAAAGCAATCAATATTATTTCTCTTGAGTTAAGGCAATAGCAAAGTTGCGAATCATGGTGAAATAATTGGATACTGTTGCTGTTTCTTCTAGGTACAGCAAAGTTGCGAATCAGGGTGAGATAATTGGATACTGTTGCTGTTTCTTCTAAGCACAGCAAAGTTGCGATTCATGGTGGGATAATTGGATACTGTTGCTGTTTCTTCTAGGTACAGCAAAGTTGCGAATCAACAGTGAGATAATTGGATACTGTTGCTGTTTCTTCCAGGTACAGCAAAGATGCGAATCATGGTGAGATAATTGGATACTGTTGCTGTTTCTTCAGGTACAGCAAAGTTGCGAAATCAGGGTGAGATAATTGGATACTGTTGCTGTTTCTTCTAGGTACAGCAAAGTTGCGAATCAGGGTGAGATAATTGGATACTGTTGCTGTTTCTTTGAACAGCAAAGTTGCGAATCAGGGTGAGATAATTGGATACTGTTGCTGTTTCTTCCGAGAAAAAGAACAGCCTTAATTTGATTCCATCTTTGTATACAGCACACCAAAAAATGTATGTGTTTTTTGTTGTCAAGAGATTCCCGTGAAATTTTGATATGGTTCACATTTCACGTCATAATTTGGCGGTCACGTGTCCTTTTCTATTGCTGATGTCAAATAAAACGTTAATAAGTTTCTAATCGTTTGCCAAAAAGATGCATGATTCTATGCAACAGTCATTTCCTGTTATTTCAATTCTTTATCGCTCAGAGTAAAAATAACCATATTGTCTTCTATAAACGATAGGTGAAAAGAAAAAAAGAACGAAAAGAGGAAAAAAACAACAAAACGAGTGTAAAAAAACTCTGCACATATGCAACAATAAAGAAGAACTGTAAAATGTATCTGAAAAATCTCTTCTGGTAAAATGATAAAAAAAAAAACAAAAACAATTTTGGATAAAAAAGGAACGAATCAAGATACAAATAATTTAGATTTGATTTGATTTTATCATATCTATAAAATGTAACAAGTCAATCTCTTTGTAGGAAATGCACAGAAAAGGCCGCTATCTATCAAATTCTGGAACCAAGACGGACCTTTTTTGGACAAATTTTAAAAATCAACGTGAGTATTCCAATTGGGCAATATACTGTGGATAGATACAGTGTACACAAAGCAGGATGTTTGAGATGACATTAATCCTTGAAACCAACATCTGAAGAACAACTCTAAAATTTATGTGAAAAATCATACAGCTGTGTTTCTTCAAGCATTCATCACAGAGATAATCAGGAAAGCATAATTGGAGGCTGTTGATCAGTTTCTTCTAACAGCAAAGTTGCGAATCAAGTAAGCCAATTGGATACTGTTGA
>JAXRKP010002506.1:0-7500 GCA_037039925.1 Doris montereyensis | reverse complement strand
GGGTTCCGTGGCCCAAACTTGTAAGTGCCTTACGCAACCCAATTGAGTTCAATAATTTTCTCTTCAAATTCTATAGTCATATTATTATACCTCTATGAGCATTAACAAAATGATGTAATAAATAAGAATTACAAAGATGATTGTGACTTTTAATTTGAATTCTGGAAAAGAATGTAAACAATGAACAGGTGAATTGATTGAGTAATTTTAACCTCACAAAAACAAGGCTAAGGAGATTAAGCTGTGGGCCGGAATGAGATCTAGCTCTAGTATATGTCTAGAATATAGCAGATTAAGATATCTAGACATTATGATTTAGATTGTAGATCTAACTCTAGATCTATATAGGTTCAAGCCAGATTTGAATTTAAACAATTTAGATTCTGGCTTCTTGACCTAGATTTCTAGATCAGATTTAGATCTAAGAGTTAGAGCTAGCTCTGGATCTAGATATCTGGTCCAAGCATGTTCTTGACCTAGAATCTAGATCTAGAGTAAAAATGGCCGACCGCTTTCCAGAAATTCCTGGCTTTATCTATTTATACCGATTTTCTCCCGCTAACTATGATTATGTCAATCTCATATCTGCTTCAATCCCTTTTCTTTAAATGTGAAAACTTCATACGCCCTTGTTCGATGAATTCTTGTACTGGACCTAGATCGAATGGCTCAAATTAAGCTAGAAGGAGTTCATCTTATATAATGTATTCCATTTTAATTCACATATAACCAGTCACTAAGGTATACGTCATGAAGCTCTAAAAAAGACGATGTTTGAAGTAGTCCCATTTTAAGTAAAGTCTTCATTCATTGGTAGCGATAGAAGTGCATTATGAAAAAGATGCATTATGAAGCAATACACCGTAGCAATCAATGGTGAAGAATGGAAAAGGGGTAAAATGATATGAACATAAACGAAGGCAATTTGGCAAGAGTGATAGAAAATTATAATAAAGTCTAAGCCTATATAGCTTCTAGATATATATCTAGATCTAGATCTAGAATCTAGATCCTATTATCTAGATTCTAGATTTAGACTCTAGGTCTATGGCAGATCTCGTTTCGGCCCATATATAGCCTCCTTAGCCTTGTTTTTCTGACGTAAAAAATTACTCCGCTTTGGAAACCCTTTTAATTTCAATCAAAGATGAGGCTAACACAGCATTAATTCACCTGTTCATTGTTCAAATTCTTTTCTCCAGAATTCAAATAAAAAATCACAATCATCTTTGAAATATATATTTATTACAAGTTTTGGTTCAGTTCATAGAGGTACATATCTATATAATAGTATTAGTATGACTATAGAGTTTGCATGAACAAATAATGAATTCGGTGAGGTTGCGTGAGGCGCTCATGAGTTCGTGCAACGGTACCCCAGCCTCGTTCATTATTTCCATTCAAGTGATATAATCATAATATAATCTCATTTCCGTCACTGATGTCTTTGATAGCATGACAATTTGATGTGTCTCGTTACCTCCGACAGAGGAGAATGCATTTCAGTCGATTTGTCCGTCTGTCCGTCTGTGAACACGATTAGGCTTGCTTAAAACGAATCAACAGATGTTGATGCAAATTTCAGGATGGGTCGAAAATAATACAAGCAGCAATTGGTTCAAATATGGCAGGGTTCTTCATTATTTATACGAGTGACCGGAAGAGGTAGCTCAAGCAGGCACTTGTTAAATGGGGTAGCCTTGAAACGCTGCGATTTTGGCCGCTTATTATTAAAAAATGGAAGTTTTCTGGACATCACCATAATGATAAGGATTTATTTAAACAGTACATCCTACAAAGATGTTTTGTCACCCTAATAATAATAATAATAATAAGTTTTACAAAACTACTAACACTATAACTATAACTACGGTGAAATGATATTGGTGGCACAAGAAAGAACACTGGCCTTGCCTCTGACGATCGCTATTGAGATTCTCTCAAACGACCAAGCCGTCTGCCGGGGTTCGTCGGTTGCGACAACGAGCATGGCTCCTAAATCGGACAAAAAAGCGCAAGGTAGAGGTTCATTACGTGCCAGACATCTCCAATGCCACAGGTTGAAATAAATAATTACCGATGAGATTGCTGTATTTTGAAACGTTAGACTCTTCGGCTCTTGCCGCTCCTGATCCCGCGGATATTGCACAGTCAATAAAACGTGGGACTGAGAGAAAGTGTCGGCAACTGTGGCGTCCCAAATGAGACTCTTTCCATTCCTCCATGGAAAGGTAGTCATGCCATTGGGCCTACGCCTATCCACTCGATGCAGCCCTGGGGCTTGAGGATGCAGAGAAAGCCTAACTTTGTCAACGATCTCTTGACGATCAGATTTATCTCGGCGTGTCTCGGAAGTCTCCCGGTTTGCAGTTTGCAAGATAAACAAGGATGTCCGATGGAATCAACAATCAATTTTCATTTGCATTCTCTCTTCATCATTCTGAGATAGGTCTATATTCATATTTTCATTATTTTATCATGGCTAAAATTAAGTGTTCAGCATGGTGTGCAAAAGTGTGTCCTATCAATAGAATCGGTCACCCTGCTTAGTCTCTTTGAATCAATGTGATCGTTGTTGAGACGTTTTCAACCTTGGCTGGAAACGAACCAATACAACTTTTCACATCATAATATTAGATTTAGATTTAGCTAATGTATAATCTTTTCCCCAGGTGGCTTTGAAAATTCCTAGTGCATTGACCTCGAGAACGACCTACATAGACATATTATTAGTATTGTTTATGTCGAGCTTGAGATCAACAACCTAAATATTATATAGACCGAGATCTAAAACCTCGATAATGATAGAAATTTGTAACAACCTCTAGATGTCTACAATCTAGATCTAAATCTAGCGCAGTCGATCTTAGATCAAACTAAATCTAGATAAATCAAGAATAAGATAGATCTAGCACTTCATATTTTTTAATTCTAGATCTACTTGCTCATTTTCTAAATCTAAATCTTCATAAGAATCTAAGCAACATAAATAGTAGACAATCAGAAAACAAAGCCCCAACGCAAACAGGCATCAGAGACTGCTAAATTTCAATACCTATTATAAACGGAAACTGTAATTGCTAATACTCAGCAATAAGATTGTGAATAGTGGAACAGTCTCTATATAACGAGGTTAACTGTGCATACCCTATTAGCAATTGTGGGTAAACTGACGTTAGACATCGAGGGTAATGGGGACTGTTGAATGGGAACTCAGCTCGTACAGAATACCTTAAAGGCCAACTGGCGTGACATTCTCATTCCACCATGCTGTTCTTTCCTTATCTCCTTCAATTTGTTTCCTGCAGAGACATCTTCAGTACAACTGAAGAGTGTTTCCTTATATATTTGGCACTTTTCTTCTATTGTGCTTTCCTTCAGACCCATCTGCCTTTCACTGATAGATCTTTTTATCTGGATTGGTATATCTGTTTTACTATTGGTTTATTTAGTTCTTCTATTTTGAGTTTAGTAGCTTTATTCTCTTTCCTTTTCTGTTTGTTTTCTTCAGTTAATAATCTCACTTTGGCTATCACTAGGTGATGATCACTAAATATTGTATCTCCTCTGCCTCACAACATTCATTGTACTGTGTAATATAGTGAACTACTAACTATTATGTAGTCTATCATTGACGTTTCACATCTGTCTTCATTTACTCTTGTATGTTTGTGGATATCTTTATGAAGAAAAATGTATTGCTTATTATGTTATTGTTTAGGCAAAACCTTTATGAGTCTCTATTTGGAGAGGTTGTTTACCTTCTTTACCTATTACTCCTCCTGATGTTTCTACATTGTTGCCTACTCTAGTTTAAACATCCTAAAACCATTCATTCCTGTTTGGGTTTGAGATTCTCTGCAACTATTTGTAAATCATTTTTCTTCTTTGGTGACATCTTCGTTTGGTCCATAAGCTATT
This sequence comes from Doris montereyensis, assembly GCA_037039925.1. Classification (NCBI taxonomy): domain Eukaryota; kingdom Metazoa; phylum Mollusca; class Gastropoda; order Nudibranchia; family Dorididae; genus Doris; species Doris montereyensis. The sequence goes on along the minus strand of JAXRKP010002506.1, from coordinate 3,579 downwards.
AATAATTTAATTTCTCTTCCTTTTGGTTTACAAATTTCCAACTTTCTAGTAGCATTTCTTGCCTTTTATGCATTAGGAGGCCTACTCCTGCTCTAGCTCTATCTTTGACATCTACTCTTGAGAAGATTAAGGTATGATTTGGTCCTACATTTTTTTATTCATTGTCCTTTTTCTTTGTTTCTGCAATAGTCAACATGTCTGCTTTGAATTTTTCCATTTCTTCAGCTAATTCTAACTCCTTTCCATTTATTGCCCTAACATTCTATGTTTCTAAAAATCACAGTCCGTTTTCTATTCAGAGTCGTCTTCGAAGGTTCAAGCAGGGTATATCATTGTATATATTACTTTGAATCAGGTTGTTTTGGATAAGCAGGAGATTAGCTCCTTCAGTGTAAATGTTTGCCTTGATTGATACTCTTTCATTCATTCTCTATCATTTCTTCTTTCTAGACCCAATGAGATATAGATCTAGTCTTATATTTATCCTATTTTTCGTTCTTGTTTCCCATACTTCTCATGTTCTCTCTCTCCTTTTCTTTCTTCCTCTGCCTTTTTTCTCTTCTTTCTCATCTCTCTCCTCTCGTCTCTCCTCTCTCTCTCCATCTCTCTCTCATCTCTCTCTCTCTCTCTTCTCTCTCTCTCTCTCTCGTCTCTCTCTCTCTCTCCTCTCTCTTCCTCTTTCTCTTCTCTTCTCTCTCTCTCTCTCTCTCTTCTCTCTCTCTCTCTTCTCCTCTCTCTCTCTCTCTCTATCTCACCTCTCTCTCTCTCATTCTCTCTCTCTCTCTCTCTCATCTCTCTCTCTATCTCTCTATCTATCTATCTTTCTCTCTATCTCTCTCTCTCTCTCTCTCTCTCTCTCTCTCTCTCTCTCTCTCCTCTCACTCTCTCTCTTCCTCTCTCTCATCTCTCTCTCTCTCTCTCTTCTCTCTACTCTCTCTCTTCTCTCTCTCTCTCTCTCTCATCTCTCTCTCTATCCCTTCCCCCCCTCTCTCTCTCTCTCTCTATCTCTCTCTCTCTCTCTCTCTATCTCTATATATCTCTCTCTATCTATATCTCTATATATATATATATATATATATATATATATATATATATATATATATATATATATATATATATATATATATATATATATATATATATATATATATATATATATATATATATATATTTCCTTCTCTCTCTATCTCCTTCTCACCTTTTTTACTTACTTATTTTCATATTTTTATTTCATTCTAAGAATCCTGAACCCTTCCCACTCTCGCTCATTCTTCACCCCCCTTCTGCTACGTTTCTTATCCTCAATGTTTTTTTTCTTTCTTTCTTTCTCCTTGCCTCTTTCTTCTGACATCACATTGTGTGATGCCGGAGGTAATGCATAGACCTAGATTCTGATATTTCTCGTTTGTTGTCTGACGAAGTTATACCCCGAAACGTCACGTGTTTGTTCTGTCTTTATTAATATGAAGTTGTCACTTATTGTCATATTTCGCCTTGACTTCACTCCACTGTGGCTCATTCGTATTATTCATATTACAACAGTAAATTCAAAGATGACATTCCCCATTGCAGAACGGTAGACGGAAGTAGAGGTGGGGCGAAACAAGATTTCTTTTTAGCACACAAAAAGGAAAATTCCTTCTGGAGTTCATGAAGGTATTGCCTTATAAATGGTGAGGATGTTGTGGGCAAAATGGCAGATTTATCTTTGGTATTTTTTCTGTTCAAAGAGACCGTATCATATCAGTCTGGTAGCGCAAAACGACAATACTAATGACAGCTCCACCAATAAAGACACGTGACGTTTTTGGTATAACTCTTCATCAGACAACAAACGAGAAGTATCTTGATCTAAACACTTACTCGGGCATCACACAGTGTGATGTCAAAAGAAAATCAGAAAGGACGAAGACATAAAGGAATAGACGGTGATAATTAGAATGAGCAGAAGGGGAAATGGAGAATACAAAGGGAGAAGAACAAAGAAGACCAAAGAATGGAAGTTTCAGATCTAGAAAAAAAACCCAAAAAGAATACGTTGAAGACGACTCTGCTCTGGGCACTCACACTCTTCAAGACACAAATAAAACGTTACTCGACTCGATGAGCTCAATAAATGATAGGTGGCTTGAATGTTAATGTCATTGCTTTGATGATTCTTGAAATTTCAAAGAAGTGTTATTCATAAAACCATTCTTACAGACTTGGGTTAGCGGAAGTTGATGAGGGGATCACAACCAAGCAGTTGACAGAGCCTCACAAACAGCAGAAAGTCAAGGTGTTTCCAGAGCCTTCTGTATCGGTACAGACGAGGTGATGAAGGTGGTGGTGGGGACATGTTTCCCAGATTCTGTATCGGTACAGACGACGAGGTGTTGTGGTGGTGGTGGGGAATGTTTCCCAGAGCCTTCTGTATCGGTACAGACGAGGTGTTGTGGTGGTGGGCCTAGAGGAGATGTTTCCCAGAGCCTTCTGTCGGTACAGACGAGGTGTTGTAGTGGTGGTGGGGATATGTTTCCCAGAGCCTTCTGTATCGGTACAGACGACGAAGAGGGTGTTGTGGTGGTGGGTGGGGACACATGTTTCCCAGAGCCTTCTGTATCGGTACAGACGACGAGGTGTTGTGGTGGTGGTGGAGATGTTTCCCAGGAGCCTTCTGTATCGGTACAGACGAGGTGTTGTAGTGGTGGTGGGGAGATGTTTCCCAGAGCCTTCTGTATCGGTACAGACGACAAGGTGTTGTAGTGGTGGTGGGAGATGTTTCCGAGCCTTCTGTATCGGCGTGCAAACGAGGTGTTGTAGTGGTGGTGGGGAGATGTTTCCCAGAGCCTTCTGTATCGGGTACAGACGACGAGGTGTTGTGGTGGTGGTGAGGAGATGTTCCCGGAGCCTTCTGTATCGGTACAGACGACGAGGTGTTGAAAGGTGGTGGTGGGGAGATGTTTCCCGGAGCCTGTATCGGTACAGACGAGGTGTTGTGGTGGTGGTGGGGACATGTTTCCCAGAGCCTTCTGTATGTTTGGAACGAGGTGTTGTAGTGGTGGTGGGGACATGTTTCCCAAGGCCTTCTGTATCGGTACGAAGGTGTTGTGGTGGTAGGTGGGGACATGTTTCCCCAGAGCCTTCTGTATCGCGTACAGGCAGACGAGGTGTTGTAGTGGTGGTGGGGTAGATGTTTCCCAGAGCCTTCTGTATCGGTACAGACGACGACGGTGTATGGTCGTAAGGTTGGTGGGGGAGATGTGTTCCCAGAGCCTTCTGTATCGGTACAGACGAGGTGTCGTAGTGGTGGTGGGGGACATGTTTCCCAGAGCCCTTCTGTATCGGTACAGACGAGGTGTTGTAGTGGTGGTTGGGGAATGTTTCCCCAGAGCCTTCGTGTATCGGTACAGACGACAGACGGTGTTGTGGTGGTGGTGGGAGAAGGATGTTTCCTCGGAGCCTTCCTGTATGGGTACAGACGACGAGGTTTTGTGGTGGTGGTGGGGAGATGTTTCCCAGAGCTCCTTCTGTATCGGTACAGACGACGAGGTGTTGTGGTGGTGGTAGGGAGATGTTTCCCGAACCTTCTGTATCGGT
>JAXRKP010002505.1:22500-37500 GCA_037039925.1 Doris montereyensis | reverse complement strand
CCTCTGTTATTGCTCCGCCCCGCCCCCCCCCCATCCCGGCCTTTACATGGCTTTCCTCTCTTTCTTTCCCTCCCATTCATTTCGAGTTCTAAACTCATCCCTCCTGGACGTTGATCACGTGTGATGTGGTCAAATGTGATGTGGTCAAATGTGATGTGGTCAAATGTGATGTGGTCAAATGTGATGTGGTCAAATGTGATGTGGTCAAATGATCTACGATTTTAGGGCTCTGGCAAACCGTTCTAGCCACCCTTCGTTTAACCTGCAATTCTTCTCTAATGGATTCGCTGCTACAGAGAAATAAAACTAAAGATTATAGCAATGCTGCAATTCCCTCCGCCGACATCAACATAATCATGGATGTGAAACATGAGCTTCAAACAAGAATTTTGCCGACATCAACATAATTATGGATGTGAAACATGGGCTTCAAACAAAAATTTTGCCGACATCAACATAATTATGGATGTAAAACCTGAGCTTCAAACAAGAATGTTGCCGACATCAACATAATTATGGATGTGAAATATGGGCCTCAAACAAGAATTTTGTTAAAGTGTTAAATTCATTCGAAATAAGAGGGCTTCAGAAAAATTATTTGAGGTTCATGCACCGAACGTATAATAAAATATATCTTTGGAATTACTAACCTCCAAAAACATTAAAATTAATATAGTAGTAGTTCGGTTAAAGTAAAAAAGCCGGACATATATGAAAGACCATTTTAATAGTGTGTCTATGTTCATTTTCGTGACAAACCTAGGGAATGAAAGGAAGTCATGCTTCAAGAAAAGCGTGAAAATGATACTACTATGAAATACATCACGTTTACAGTCGTTTGAAACCGGGAATTCCCAAAGCCAACAGTGCCAAAGTCCTTGTGTTTTTTCTTGACATTTTTTTTTCTTTTGTGTCTCAAACACACTTTTGAAATGACCCCTTCATATTGTAGACGTATTTGTGGGTGTATTGAAATGACCCCTTCATATTGTAGACGTATTTATGGGTGTATTGAAATGACCCTTCATATTGTAGACGTATTTGTGGCTGTATTGAAATGACCCCTTCATATTGTAGACATCTTTATGGGTGTATTGAAATGACCCTTTATATTGTAGACGTATGTGTGGGTGTATTGAAATGACCCCTTCATATTGTAGACGTATTTATGGGTGTATTAAAATGACCCTTCATATTGTAGACGTATTTGTGGGTGTATTGAAATGACCCCTTCATATTGTGGGCGTATTGTGGGTGTATTGAAATGACCCTTTCATATTGTGGACGTATTTGTGGGTGTATTAAAATGACTCCTTCATATTGTGGACGTATTTGTGGGTGTATTGAAATGACCCATTCATATTGTGGACGTATTTGTGGGTGTATTGAAATGACCCTTCATATTGTAGACGTATTTATGGGTGTATTGAAATGACCCCTTCATATTGTAGACGTATTTGTGGTTGTATTGAAATGACCCCTTCATATTGTAGACGTATTTATGGGTGTATTGAAATGACCCCTTCATATTGTAGGCGTATTTGTTGGTGTATTGAAATGACCCCTTCATATTGTAGACGTATTTGTGGGTGTATTGAAATGACCCCCTTCATATTGTAGGCGTATATTGAAATGACCCTTCATTTTGTAGACGTATTTGTGGGTGTATTGAAATGACCCCTTCATATTGTAGACGTATTTGATTGAAATGACCTTTCATATTGTAGACGTATTTGTGGGTGTATTGAAATGACCCCTTCATATTGTAGACGTATTTGTGGGTGTATTGAAATGACCCCTTCATATTGTAGACGTATTTGTGGGTGTATTGAAATGACCCTTCATATTGTAGGCGTATTTGTGGGTGTGTGGCACATTGCGTAGCAACGGTCACGGGGTGCTTTTAGTACTTACATAAACCTTGATTTTCATCGACTGATCCCCAAGCTTTCTTGGCCTGGATCTAATAATAATAATAATAATAATAATACTAATAATAATAATAATAATAATAAATAATAATAATAATAATAATAATGATAATAATAATAATAATAATAATGATAATAATGATAATGATAATGATGATGATGATGCTGATGATGATGATGATGATCATTATCATCATCATCATCATCATCTTCATCATCATGATCATCATGAACATCATCATCATCATTATCATCATCCTCATTATCATCATCATCATCTTAGCAAATTATCCAATGCACTGCTATCAAACACTCCAACATATTCATGTTTTCTACGATGTCACTAATGCCATGCATTTCCCCCTTTCTCATTCTACCTCTTCTTTCCTCCTCATGTCATGTGACTGACCACCAGACCCCGACATGAACCTGCCCGAGCACACCCTCCAAGACAGCTGCTACAGGCTCTGCCATTTGTGGACGCGCGCCGAAATCGACCACTACTACTGCTCTCCTCAACACCTCCAGGGGGCGCCCTGCCCCGTGGCCGACAACTGTCAGAATTTGTCGTCCGCCATCACCACCACCACCACCATCAGCACCAGCACCAGCGACGTCACCAACGGTGTATCAAGAACAACAACAACAACAACAACTGCAACTGCTGCAACAGCAGTCCGGATTTCAAACAACAGCAGCAACCACAATAGTTCTTCTAACTCAGGTGCCCACAGTTTGTATCCCAACTTGCGCACACCATGTCACTCGCCAGCCAGCCTCGCACATTTGCTCATGCTCGTTCTCACGAGTCTGATCTTGAACTTGATCCAGTTTCAGTTTCAGTTCAACTTGTCCATAGGATTGACGTAGCAGATCGTGCTCAAAGATGTCGTGCGTAGTGTGTGTTATGCCAACTAGAATGTCGTGTTCGATTATGTGTATGTGTCTGTGTGTGTGTGTGTGTGTGTGTGTTTGTATGTTTCGTAATGTCGGCCAGGTGTGGATGGAATGGTTACACGAGACTTCTCATCAAGTTGTCATTGTGAGCTCAGAAAACTTTGCAATAATTTTAGTATGTTTTTTTTTCCACACGGGAGGATTGAAAACAATTATTTTTAATGGCTTATACTATCAATATCTTATTATATTTGTCAATGAAGAGAAAAAGAGAGAGACAGAGGGTGTGTGTGTGTATATGTGTGTGTGTGTGTGTGTGTGTGTAAGAAGCACAAGATAGGATCCTCATCATTAAAATGACGGTATTGCTTGATTTCACTTTGCTCAGGATCAAACAGAAATATAGAGGCTTCCTTTTTTTTTGGCACGATTCCAGAAACTGAAACCTTAGAAAACAACAACATAAAATATTAGCTGATCTGAGCGTGTTGTGGTCAAAAGGCTGGTTTACTGAATCTGAGCGTGTTGTGGTCAAAAGGCTGGTTTACTGAATCTGAGCGTGTTGTGGTCAAAAGGCTGGTTTACTGAATCTGAGCGTGTTGTGGTCAAAAGGCTGGTTCTCTGAATCTAAGCGTGTTGTTGTCAAAAGGCTGGTTTACTGAATCTAAGCGTGTTGTGGTCAAAAGGCTGGTTTACTGAATCTAAGCGTGTTGTGGTCAAAAGGCTGGTTTACTGAAACGACTGAGTCTGGCACGATGTGTACGACCAGATCCGGCGAATCCGTGGACTTAATGATGATATACGAAATCGGTTCCTGATATGATTTCGTTCGGTTCCTGATATGATTTCAGTTCCTGATATGATTTCGGTTCCTCGTATGATTTCGATCTCTGATATATGATTTAGGTTCCTGACATGCACCTGGCCCATGTTTCATCAATTCTCAAGGCGACTATCAGCTGCTGTGTTGCTAATGATCGTATCGATACCGTCTCGTCTAGATCGAAACTCTAAGATCATCATCTGCTATAAATAAACATCTCCAATGTTGAAATGGTTAATATTATCGATGTAAACGATTAATCCCTGCCTTTGAATCTACGGGTACTAAAAGAAGCAGATGAAAACCTATCACTATCACGTGACCTTGTGAACGAAACCATGTCAATGATTGGCCTGTTTAAATATAGTAACAGAAAATCATGTGATTAACCGAATTGGAAACTTGTCTATGACAAGGAAGAAAATGACAAATATTATTCGTGGTTTTTCGGGAGAGAAAATCTGTGTTTCCTCGACGTGATTTCCCATGAGTTGCTCGTTTCTCTTTGCCTCGAGATTTGTTTTGTTTTGAAGAAAAACAACAACAACAACATTGAAGTAGTAATCAACGTATTCCGAGCTAAAGATGTGGGGGAAACCCAGGGGGAAACCCCACTTTCCAGTCCAAAGGAATGCTTTCCAAAGCCTTAACATGGGTTTGATTCTAGCAATCACAATTCTCCTCAACAAGCCTGTGCACACAAATGAGAAAAAAACAACAAAAAACGTCGGAGGCTCCTCAGTCCTTGAAGTGCATATTGTACTAACTGCGGAGATTTCACGTATTAGAGATTCAACCTTAGTCCTTGAAGTGCATATTGTACTAACTGCGGAGATTTCACGTATTAGAGATTCAACCTTAGTCCTTGAAGTGCATGTTGTACTAACTGCGGAGATTTCACGTATTAGAGATTCAACCTTAGTCCTTGAAGTGCATATTTCTACTAATTGCGGAGATTTCACGTATTAGAGATTCAACCTTAGTCCTTGAAGTGCATATTTCTACTAATTGCGGAGATTTCACGTATTAGAGATTCAACTTTTTGTCCTTGAAGTGCATAACTAACTGCGGAGATTTCACGTATTAGAGATTCAACCTTAGTCCTTGAAGTGCATACTGTACTAACTGCGGAGATTTCACGTATTAGAGATTCAACAAGCTGTCCTTGTAAAGGATCTTTAGCTAAAATATTTGATGAATAATGCAGGTCAACGGTTTTTCACAGCAGTAACGCAGGTCAACTTTTTTTCACAGCAATAACGCTGAATACACGAAGAAATGGAACCTCTCCCAATGATAGCTCCCTATTGTAAAGACATTTAGTGATAAAAATAACTTCTGCGCTTTAAATCTAGACCTGTAGTTCGATGAGTAGGCAACTCTATTCGAGAAGATCAACACGAGAAAAACGATCATCATTGACCTGTCCTGTGTAGTAGTTTGTTTTATTCCTATTATCATGACGGAAAATGTTTACACACTGAACGACTCGTGAAGAATCAATGCGCGAAGCATATCAGTCTCACCATCTCCTCCTCTTGCTCACTTGATGCACACGTTAACCAGCTCACTCGGTTTGCATTTACATTGTGTATACAATAAAAAAAAGGCTTATATTATAGCTTGATAAAAAAAAAAAAAGCTAGCATCAGAAATGAACGACCGTTTGCCTGTCTGGGCAACAGTGCTGATGATCAATGGAAATTCCCCCTTTAGGACCAAAGCGTTGAACTCTGAAATGGATTGTGATGCACTTGTGTGTATTATTGTTGAAGATTCCCAATGACCTTGCTCCTGTCTCTATTTTACGTAATGAGTAACTAACGTACGAAAATTGTATAACTAGTTCATATATCTCAGGACAGACGTTAAAATGACTTCAAGTCACTAACGATATCTTAAGAAATGGCATTCTTAAACATGAAAACTATTTTGAAAGATTGTATAGATATATATTAATAGTGAGTGCCACATACAAAAACAAGGATTCAAATTCGTTTTTCTTTTAGTTTGATCTAAAAAAAAAGCAATCGGACAAACAAACAAACAAACAAACAATTACAAACTTTGAGCATTTATATGGGCTTTAGGCAGCCGGCTATCTGTCCCATCTCCAATCTCGAAAAACCATTTCAAGAATCTGACCAAAAGGAATGTATTGCAGTTTGACTCCTCCAAAAAAAGTATTACAGTATTTACTGAAAGAATGCATCATCTTGTTTACCAAGCAAAAAGTCACTTTAATTTTTCTTCATAATAATTTTGATTACCGTCGACCATGACGAATCGTGACACCTTTAAGGCAAAATGAATTGTCAGTTTACTGGTGGATGTACCGTACGTCAAAGGGGGTGTTGCTTCTAGCGTGGCTTAAAAAGCCATCCATCCATCCATCCATCCATCCATCCATCCATCCATCCATCCATCCATCCATCCATCAACCAATTGGAGGACAGTCAAACTTTCAAGTTTGTTTAAATTTGACGCGTGATTACCACTTTCATTGTAGTAGGCAATAGATTTGTATTCTGGTGCCTATAATTTATGCATGGCCATAGTGTATGCTCAAACATGGGAAATGGCGTGCAGATTTAGTTCCGAAATCTGAATGTGCTGCACTTGGATCGGTTCTCTCATCAAAGTTCTGGAGACAACAACGTATTCTTTAGATGCGACTTTATCATTTGATTCCAACAGCGAGGATGCAGGACTGGTTCATCTTGTTGATGATGATCGGTGAGTCACCCTAATAACTTGGCAAGGCAAATCTAATTTCATGCTAAACTGGCTTCGAGATGAAATCCAGCATAAATGAACTAATCAAAGTTCCGACTGTTCCCTCTGTAGCAGATTGTATTCAGGCTCTCTTCCTTAAAAAAAATGGGCCAAAGACGATCTCCTTCGTCATGCATGAGCGAGGTGTGTTGTTCAGCCACATCACGGTCAGTACACGTTTCTCTAAGTTGGATACTGAAATCACCGCGTATGGTGTACTACGCCCGTGCCAACTCTAACGAGAGAGAGAGAAACAATGACGTGCGATGACTGCCTGCCTGTGGTGGCAACCCAATCGATGGGGAATAAAACAAACAAACTACTCAAGGTTCAAGTGGTCTTTCTAACCACTGAACCAACAGTACGTCGTTAGTTACAACAACCGAAGTCGTCCTTGATAAAACGACCAGTAAGTAAGCTGTGAAATTCAATTGAGACAAAGCTGAAATCTCTATTTCATTCAATCTGGTCTGCTTTCTTTCCTAGGCAAGTACACATCCACACACAAAAAAAGAAAAGAAGATATTCACGAGAAATGCAATAAAAACAACTGCAAAGTGAACAACAAAAACAACAACAACAACAACAAGAACAAAAAACCAATGAATCCTGCAAGCATCTTTCGTGTGGGGACGAAATAATAATAATATCATTGGCGTGTGTATTTGTTTCCCTGTCAGTGTCAGTGCTTGGTATGGCAACACAAGCCACTCAACTCCACAATACAGGTGACTGCTACTGCTATACAATACTATGAATGCTAAATCCACCCGTTTCGCCTGAATTCAGTGACATCTTCGCACCATGGATGTAACAAATGTGTAACTTTACATATTAATAAGATATGTATAAATGATGTATATTATATAATGTGGTGACGGCAGTGTTACGCAAACCTGTAACTTATTATACTCTGTAATTAAGTATATATACATACATATATATATACGTATATATATATATATATATATATATATATATATATATATATATATATATATATATATATATATATATATATATATATGTATTATATATATATATATACGTATATAAAATGTATGCTTTGTAATTATACTATAATATTATGACTTTATTATAACAATTTTCTGTGTCGCGACATGAAACATGCTATTTTGTATTAGTCCGCTGTTTAGGTACTTGATGAACTTTTTATGGTGATGTTAGTACGATCTAGATCTGTATTTTAGTTTCTTGTAGATAAACATAACAAACATGTCATGTAGTTTGTACGTCATTGGTGAAAGAGCATAATTTTTGCTCGTGTTTGTAATTTCCTTTCATTCGCCTAATGCTGTCACAGTTGGATCATGGAAACCTTTGATGATGAAAATTTGTTTTTATTTCAAAATTGAAATCTGTATTGATTACGTCAAATGACATGATGAAATATTATTATACATGTATTACCATAATACAATATATATATATATATATATATATATATATATATATATATATATATATATATATATATATACATATATATTTAATATATAATATAAACACCTACCTACCTACCTATCTACCTACTTCAAATTCATGTTAATTACTATCAATGCATTCAGATTCCTGTGCAAACTGGTACATTTTGCGCCTCATCCCTTTTTCGTTTTCAACCCCACCCCCACCCAATTCTTTTCTTCCATAATATCTTCTTCACCTGCTGCCCCTGGGGTGGGGAATTTGTTTCCTGTGGGGTTTTTTATTTTATTTTTTACTGTTGCTTTAATTTGTTTGAACCTAGTAATAATTCACCTGTACAGTAAGTTCAATCTTGTCTAGTTGATCTCTGTCTACCTGAGCCGTCATAATGGCCATTGATGCGTCAGCCAATGGCAATTCACGTGCATGAATGCAGTCATCCGTGAAAGGGCAAAGTGCAAGTATGCGTGTTTGTATGCCATAATTCAATACTACATTGGTTTAGGGGTGGGAAAGGAAGAGGTCTCGCTAGCTATGCCTTTGTTGGAGCAATGCATTACACTTATAATAAGGATAATAATGATACTATTAGTAATAATGATAATAATAATAATAATAATAATAATAATAATAATAATAATAATAATAATAATAATAATAATAATAATAATAATAATAATAATAATAATAATAATAATAATGATAATGATGATAATAATAATAATAATAATAATAATAATAATAATAATAATAATAATAATAATAATAATAATAATAATAATAATAATAATAATAATAATAATAATAATAATAATAATAATAATAATAATAATAATAATAGTTATAATACAAATAATAATAATAATAATAATAATAATAATAATAATAATAATAATAATAATAATAATAATAATGATAATAATGATAATAATAATTATTATTAATAATAATAATAATAATAATAATAATAATAATAATAATAATAATAATAATAATAATAATAATAATAATAATAATAATAATAATAATAATAATAATAATAATAATAATATCATCTACTTTGATCATAGCAAGTGGTCAGTCAACCATGCGGAACTTCCATTCGTTGTTACGGCCATGAGAAATAATAATAAAATACTTTTTTTGTGTGTGTGTTCACTTTACGTGTGATTTTGCCGGTTAACTAACTTTAATAGCGCGTGATACGACCCCCATCATCCTCATCATTCATTGACCATAATTAAATTATATACATATATATATACACTTCTTCCATGCGTGATAATCATCTTTGAAGATTGAATGACCCATGCCTCTGTGCCCGTGGTGATAATAGTAAATGGTGTGACGTAAGCAGCTACCGTAACCTGAACTCTGCGATTGATGGTGGGCGTCAAGTCAAAAAGTCAGCGTTGATGATGGTAGTGATAAGGAGCAGCACCCGAGATCACCAAAGGCTTTGGCGTGGGTGAAATCAAATTAAATTCTCATAGCAAGCATCATGTCTGGAAACAGCAGTGGATTAGGATTTATCTCTATGATAAAGTCGGGTCTCTCAAACTTTGGCTGCTGTAGAATGAAATAGGGAGAGGGGGATGGGGAGGAGGGGGGGGGGGGGCGATGATACACATTATGTCGGTTTTTGTGATTTTTTAAGATTTTTGTTGTGAAATTTTCAATTTTACGTTTTATCTGATTTCTGTGATCGGTGAAGTATCGATATCAATTTACGTTTTGTCTGATGTCGGTGAAGTATCGATATCAATTTACGTTTTGTCTGATTTCTGTGATCGGTGAAGTATCGATATCAATTTACGTTTTGATTTCTGATCGGTGAAGTATCGATATCAATTTACGTTTTGTCTGACACGTTTTGTCTGATTTTTGTGGTCGGTGAAGTATCGATATAAATTTAGCAACGTTTGCTATTTAAAAAGACAGCAGTAGTGCTATCATTTTGAGCGTCGGTCATTAACACCCAAGCCAGATTCTCATTCCTTGAAGATGAGGACAGAGACCCTTGAGGAGTATCGCAAATGTTTGATAACAAGAAGACGTATGTTCTGGCTAAAGCTGCTAACAGAACCTCCTCCCCCTCCACCATCCCCACGTAACATTTAGACACGATAACCAAGAAACTGATGCTAGATTCTTAGTTATACATAATATCTATACATACACAATAATAATTTTAATATAATTTGGACTCGTTATTTTTGTTACCTAAAATGTATTTCTTGTCCTACATTATGGCAACTCGATCTATCTGGACACTTTTTACCATCTCCTTGTTGACAACAAACATCACATCACATAATGTGTTAACGTAGCCGACATAACGTGTTAACATAGCTGATATAAATTTTTAATGTAGCTGACATAGTGTGTCAACATAGCCGACATAACGCATTAACGTAGCCGACATAATGTGTTAACATAGCCGACATAATGTGTTAACGTAGCCGACATAATATGTTAACGTAGCCGACATAATGTGTTAACATAGCCGACATAATGTGTTAACGTAGCCGACATAATGTGTTAAAAACGTAGCCGCATAACATGTTAACATAATGTGTTAACGTAGCCGACATAATGTGTTAACGTAGCCGACATAATGTTAACGTAGCCGACATAATGTGTTAACGTAGCCGACATAATGTTTAACATAGCCGACATAATGTGTTAACGTAGCCGACATAATGTGTTAACGTAGCCGACATAATGTGTTAACGTAGCCGACATAATGTGTTAACGTAGCCGACATAATGTGTTAACGTAGCCGACATAATGTTTAACGTAGCCGACATAATGTGTTAACATAGCCGACATAATGTGTTAACATAGCCGACACAATGTGTTAACGTAGCCGACATAATGTGTTAACATAGCCGACATAATGTGTTAACATAGCCGACATAATGTGTTAACATAGCCGACATAATGTGTTAACATAGCCGACATAATGTGTTAACATAGCCGACATAATGTGTTAACATAGCCGACATAATGTGTTAACATAGCCGACATAATGTGTTAACATAGCCGACATAATGTGTTAACATAGCCGACATAATGTGTTAACATAGCCGACATAACATGTTAACGTCGAGCCGACATAATGTGTTAACATAGCCAGACATAACATGTTAACGTAGCCGACATAATGTGTTAACATAGCCAACATAACATGCTAGCGTAGTGGACATAACGTGCTAATGTACCCGATATAACCTGTTAACGTATCTGACATAACGTGTTAACATAGTCGACATAAATTGTCAACCAGTGTGTCACTGTCCAACATAATGTATTGCCACTACATCAGAATCAAGTGTAGTGTGTACACACGATAATAACGTTCCGATTACTAGTTCGGTCTAGTCAGTGCTCGATACTCAGGGTATGTGGGCTGGATTTGTTTTGATAATTGTTAATGACCAGCAATGCAGTGAAAATGAAGTGAATGATATTTTTTTTAATCATTAAATTTAATTCAACCAGTGTTGTGTTTCAAAAATTGACACAATAACAATGAAGCTAAAGAGACTTTCACTGATAAACCTATATGTGAAATACGGTGGTCCTGATAATTTAATGCGCTCAAAATAAGGGAAAGTCATAATTAGATATACATGTAATTATGATAATGATGTTAATAATAATAATTATAATAATAATAACAATAATAATAATAATAATAATAATAATAATAATAATAATAATAATAATAATAATAATGATATAAAAAATAATAATAACAATAATAACAATAATAACAATAATAATAATGATGATAATAGGGATAATATTGATAATAGTGATAATAATGATAATAATGATAATAATAATAAAAATAATAATAATAATAATAATAATAATAATAATAATAATAATAATAATAATAATAATAATAATAATAATAATAACAGTTACAACAATAACAACAATAATAATGATAATAATAATAATAATAATAATAATAATAATAATAATAATAATAATAATAATAATAATAATAATAAATATGATAATATTAATAATAATAATAATAATAATAATAATAACAATAATAATAATAATAATAATAATAATAATAATAATAATAATAATGATAATAATAATAATAATAATAATAATGATAATGATAATGATAATGATAATGATAGTAATAATAATAATATTAATAATAATAATAATAATAATAATAATAATAGTAATAATAATAATAATAATAATAATAATAATAATAATAATAATAATAATAATGATAATAATAATAATAATAATAATAATAATAATAAATAATAATAATAATAATAATATTAATAATAATAATAATAATAATAATAATAATAATAATAATAATAATAATAATAATAATAATAATGATAATAATAATAATGATAATGATAATGATAATGATAATGATAATGATAATAATAATAATAATAATAATATTAATAATAATAATAATAATAATAATAATAATAATAATAATAATAATAATAATAATAATAATAATAGTAATAATAATAATAATAATAATAATAATATAATAATAATAATAATAATAATAATAATAATAATAATAATAATAATAATAATAATATAATAATAATAATAATAATAATAATAATAATAATAATAATAACAATAATAATAATAATAATAATAATAATAATAATAATAATAATAATAATAATAATAATAATAATAATAATTAAAAAGTATGAAAGCAAAGCCTCATCTCCGACAGCCGTGAGAGTTTCCTCATGACTTTCATTTTATGAAATGGAGTCGATGGCTGGGTGGTTAGGTTGCCGGACTTGGGAACTTGAGGTCCCAGGTTTGAATCTTGGCAAAGCCAGGTCCTTGGGAAAGACGCATAATTAGCATTTCCCCACTCGACCAAGGTGCAAAATGGGTACAAGCACTGGATAGGGGAGTAAAAACCTGCGTCAGATCAGCGTCCTGGCTAGGAGTTGAATATTATCATATGTTACGCTTCACGTTAGAGAAACTGGCATAAGCTCTGGCTCTATAAGCCGTAATGGCCTTGAAGGAACTTTATTTATTCCAATATAAAACATGCCGCCATCCCACAGGTTGAAAACGTATGACGTCATCCCAAGGTTGAGAATATATGACGTCACCCGACAGGTTGAGAATGCGTCATTTAGTTTCCGTAATCATCGTTTCCACGCTCATTTCAGTTTCTCACTTGATTTTATAGTCACACCAATAGCAACGATGTATTAGTTGAATCATACAATGTTATGTATCTCAAGTCTCTCTCTTTATTTATGTTGCTATGTCAGATTGCGCGGTCTAGTCGATTCATGTCAACATTTTAGCAAGTAGTAGGCTTAGTTATTTCATCATTAGAGTTATTTGGTCTTCTATATCAATGACTATCTATCTATCTATCTATCTATCTATCTATCTATCTATCTATCTATCTATCTATCTATCTATCTATCATCTATTCATCTATCTATCTATCTGTATATTTATCTATTTTTATCCATTTGCTATCTATCTATCTATCTATCTATCTATCTATCTATCTATCTATCTATCTATATATATCTATCTATCTATCTATTCATCTATTCATCTATCTAGCTCTGTCTGTCTGTCTGTCTGTCTGTCTGTCTGTCTGTCTGTCTATCTATCTATTTATTTATCTATCTACTTATCTATCTATCTATTTTTCTATTTATCTGTATGTCTGTTTGTCTTTCTGTATGTCTGTCTATCTATCTATCTAGCTATCTATCTACCTATATTATATACTTTTACGTTTGTACAGATAGTTTTGCAAATTTCATTGTTTTTGACTAATGTCAGTTATAATTTTGACATATTCTATTATCATTTAAATAACAATACATATATTTTCTTTACTATAAATATACAATCGCTCACTAACAACGACAAGCGATTCATTCGAAATTTTCTTTATCTGATCTTTATAATAAAAAAAAAGAAGATTTAGTCAGCAAATAAGAATATTCCAGAACTTTTATGTGAGTGTCTAAGCTCTAGCACTGTTTGCATGTTTTCAGTTTATAACCACGATAGTACAGTCACTTAAGTTTTCTATGGTTGATTCTAGTGACTAATGTTTTGTTCCTCGTCACTTCTGGTTGATAACAGACCTTAATATAAAGACATACAACAACAACAACAACGACAATATAAAATAAATAATAATAACAATAATAATAGTAATAATGATAGTAATAATAATAGTAATACTAATAACAATAATAATAACAATAATAATAATAATAATAATAATAATGATAATAATAATAATAATAATAATAATAATAATAATAATAATAATAATAATAATAATAATAAATAATAATAATAATAATGATAATAATAATAATAATAATAATAATAATAATAATAGTAATAATAATAATAATAATGATAATAATAATAATAATAATAATAATAATAATAATAATAATAATAATAATAATAATAATAATAATAATAATAATAATAATAATAATAATAATAATACATTTATAGAGCGCCTGACATCCATCAGTGACTCTACTGTGCTGTCACCCAAATTCCATCGTGGTAGCTTGGTTTACTCAGCATATAAAGCAATAAGAAATGATGAAACAGTTGGGGTTTTTGGTGTGGACTTAATTGATACACCTGTGATACGCTTGTGTTTGTGTGTCTGTGTAAGGGTATGTGTATGTGTGTACGTGTGTTTTGAAATGTCCATTGATCGACGACGGCCAATCTGATTGCTCACTTTATAACCTCTGACCTGTAACCCTTGACCTTACCAAAACTATGTGTGTTTTCCCCCACTCTATTTGAATGCTGTGCTCAAAGTCTACTCTCGTGCTCAATTTTTACACGATTCACTTTTATCCGTCTTCGTGTCTGGTCGTGCTCAGATTCCTAGCCCCTCCCCCTCCCTCCCTCCCTCCCCCTTCCCTCTCCCCCCACCACCCTCTCACCCTCTCTCCTCTTTGACTTGCACAATTTGATTGTTTAACCCCTGAAGTCCTAGACTAGAGTTGCGCCCACGACAAGATCAACCCCACTACGTACCTAGACTGAATATTCTTGCATGTGAGGCAGCCA
>JAXRKP010002505.1:0-10000 GCA_037039925.1 Doris montereyensis | reverse complement strand
AATCATCTTTATAATACATAATACAATACGATGGTCATGTTAAGGAAAACAAGAACAGCATTAGCAACAACAACAACAACAACAACAACAACAACAACAACAACTAATACAACTACTGTGATCATCGATAAAGTCAACGTTTATTGAATTCTTTCCTTTCATTTATTCACCGTTTTCGTTTAATTTAGTATTTATGAGTCTCATCATATCTCTACATTATCATCATAACAATTGTTATCTCCATCATCTTGTTATTATTATCTATTATGAACTAGTTGACCTTATCGCCTATGATATGAGAGATCATTTTCATTTACTGTGTTATCAAGTTTTTCTTAATAAACAGATCCATCGTTGACAATGATTGACAATGGCGTGTTGTCGTTGTAGTTCCCGTTCTTGTTGCTGTAGTTGTAGTCGTTTTGCTGTAGTTGTGGTCGCTACTGTTCGCGTTCTTGTTGCTGTAGTTGTGGTCGTTGTTATTTCCGCTGTTGCTGTAGTTGTGGTCGTTGTTATTCCCGTTGTTGCTGTAGTTGTGTTCGTTGTTGCTGTAGTTGTGGTCGTTGTTGCTCTAGTTGTGGTCGTTGTTGCTGTAGTTGTGGTCGTTGTTGCTCTAGTTATGGTCGTTGTTGCTGTAGTTCTGGTCGTTGTTGCTGTAGTTCTGGTCGTTGTTGCTGTAGTTGTGGTCGTTGTTGCTGTAGTTGTGGTCGTTGTTGCTGTAGTTGTGGTCGTTCCTGCTGTAGTTGTGGTCGTTGTTGCTGTAGTTGTGATCGCTACTGTTCACGTTCTTGTTGCTGTAGTTGTAGTCGTTGTTGCTGTAGTTGTGGTCGCTACTGTTCGTGTTCTTGTTGCTGCAGTTGTGGTCGTTGTTATTTCCGTTGTTGCTGTAGTTGTGGTCGTTGTTATTCCCGTTGTTACTGTAGTTGTGGTCGTTGTTGCTGTAGTTGTGGTCGTTGTTGCTGTCGTTGTGGTCGTTGTTATTCCCGTTGTTGCTGTAGTTGTGGTCATTGTTGCTGTAGTTGTGGTCGTTGTTGCTGTCGTTCTGGTCGTTGTTGCTGTAGTTGTGGTCGTTCTTGCTGTAGTTGTTCCCGTGGTTGTTGTAGTTGTGATCTTTGTTCCCGTTGTTGTTGTAGTTGTGGTCTTTGTTCCCGTTGTTGTTGTAGTTGTGATCTTTGTTCCCGTTGTTGTTGTAGTAGTGACCTTTGTTCCCGTTGTTGTTGTAGGTGTGGTCTTTGTTCCCGTTGTTGTTGTAGTTGTGGTCTTTGTTCCCGTTGTTGTTGTAGTTGTGATCTTTGTTCCCGTTGTTGTTGTAGTAGTGACCTTTGTTCCCGTTGTTGTTGTAGGTGTGGTCTTTGTTCCCGTTGCTGTTGTAGTTGTGGTCTTTGTTCCCGTTGCTGCTGTAGTTGTGGACTTTGTTCCCGTTGCTGTTGTAGTTGTGGTCTTTGTTCCCGTTGTTGTTGTAGTTGTGGTCTTTGTTCCCGTTGCTGTTGTAGTTGTGGTCTTTGTTCCCGTTGTTGTAGTTGTGGTCTTTGTTCCCGTTGTTGTTGTAGTTGTGATCTTTGTTCCCGTTGTTGTTGTAGTAGTGACCTTTGTCCCGTTGTTGTTGTAGGTGTGGTCTTTGTTCCCGTTGCTGTTGTAGTTGTGGTCTTTGTTCCCGTTGCTGTTGTAGTTGTGGACTTTGTTCCCGTTGTTGTTGTAGTTGTGGTCTTTGTTCCCGTTGTTGTTGTAGTTGTGGTCTTTGTTCCCGTTGCTGTTGTAGTTGTGGTCTTTGTTCCCGTTGCTGTTGTAGTTGTGGTCTTTCTTCCCGTTGCTGTTGTAGTTGTGATCTTTGTTGCCGTTGTTGTAGTTGTTCCCATGGTTGTTGTAGTTGTGATCTTTGTTGTTCCCGTGGCTGTTGTAGTTGTGGTATTTCTTGTTCCCGTTGTTGTTGTAGTTGTTCCCGTGGTTGTTGTAGCTGTGATTTTTGTTGTTCGCGTGGTTGTTGTAGTTGTGATTTTGTTGTTCCCGTAGTTGTTGTAGTTGTGGTCTTTCTTGTTCCCTATGTTGTTGTAGTTGTTTCCGTTGTTGTTGTAGTTGTTCCTGTGGGTGTTATAGTTGTTGTCATTCTTGTTCCCGTTGTTGTTGTAGTTGTAGTTGTTCCCGTGGTTGTTGTAGTTGTTCCCGTGGTTGTTGTATTTGTGATCTTTGTTGTTCCCGTTGTTGTCGTAGTTTGTTCCCGTTTTTGTTGTAGTTGTTCCCGTTGTTGTTGTAGTTGTTCCCGTGGTTGTTGTAGTTGTTCCCGTGGTTGTTGTAGTTGTTCCCGTGGTTGTTGTAGTTGTTCCCGTGGTTGTTGTAGTTGTTCCCGTTGTTGTTGGAGTTGTTCCTGTGGTTGTTGTAGTTTTTCCCGTGGTTGTTGTAGTTTTTTCCGTGGTTTTTGTAGTTGTTTCTGTGGTTGTTGTAGTTGTTCCCGTGGTTGTTGTAGTTGTTCCCGTGGTTGTTGTAGTTGTTCCTGTGGTTGTTGTAGTTGTTCCCGTGGTTGTTGTAGTTGTTCCCGTGGTTGTTGTAGTAGTTCCCGTGGTTGTTGTAGTTGTTCCCGTGGTTGTTGTAGTTGTTCCGTGGTTGTTGTAGTTGTTCCCGTGGTTGTTGTAGTTGTTCGCGTTGTTGTTGTAGTTGTTTCCGTGGTTGTTGTAGTTGTGACCTTTGTCATTCTCGTTCTTGTGCTGGATGTGATCTTTTGTTGTTCCCGTTAGTGTTCTAGTTGTGGTCTTTCTTGTTCCCGTTGTTGTTGTAGTTGTGATATTTGTTGTTCCCGTTGTTGTTGTTGTAGTTGTGATTGTCTCGTTGTTGTTGTAGTTGTGGTCTTTGTTGTTACCGTTGTTGTTGTAGTTGTTGTCTTTGTTTTTACCATTTGTTGTTGTAGTTGTGGTCTTTGTTGTTCCCGTTGTTGTTGTAGTTGTGGTTTTTGTTATTACCGTTGTTGTTATAGCTGTTGTTGTTGTTGTTGTAGTTGTGGTCTTTGTTATTACCGTTGTTGTTATAGCTGGGGTTGTTGTTGTTGTAGTTGTGGTCTTTGTTGTTCCCGTTGTTGTTAAAGCTGTGGCTGTAGTTGTTGTAGTTGTGGTCTTTCTTGTTCCCGTTGTTGTTAAAGCTGTGGTTGTTGTTGTTGTAGTTGTGGTCTTTCTTGTTCCCGTTGTTGTTAAAGCTGTGGTTGTTGTTGGAGTTGTGGTCTTTCTTGTTCCCGTTGTTGTTAAAGCTGTGGTTGTTGTTGTAGTTGTGGTCTTTCGTGTTCCCGTTGTTGCTGTAGTTGTGGTCTTTGTTGTTCCCGTTGTTGTCATAGCTGCGGTCGTTATTGTTGTTGTTGTAGTTGTGTTTGTGTGGTCGTTATTGTTTCCATTGTCGTTGTGTTTGTGTGGTCGCTATTGTTCCCATTGTTGTGTTTATGTGGTCGTTATTGTTCCTATTGTCGTTGTGTTTGTGTGATCGTTATTGTTTCCATTGTCCTTGTAGTCGTGTGGTCGTTATTGTTCCCATTGTCGTTGTAGTTGTGTGGTCGTTATTGTTTTCATTGCCCTTGTAGTTGTGTGGTCGTTATTGTTTTCATTGCCCTTGTAGTTGAGTGGTCGTTATTGTTCCCATTGTCGTTGTAGTTGTGTGGTCGTTATTGTTCCCATTGTCGTTGTAGTTGTGTGGTCGTTATTGTTCCCATTGTCGTTGTAGTTGTGTGGTCATTATTGTTCCAATTGTCGTTGTAGTTGTGTGGTCGTTATTGTTCCCATTGTCGTTGTAGTTGTGTGATTGTTATTGTTCCCATTGTTGTTGTAGTTATCTGGTCGTTATTGTTCCCATTGCGTTGTAGTTGTGTGATCGTTATTGTTCCCATTGTGGTTGTAGTTATCTTGTCATTATTGTTCCCATTGTCAATGTAGTTGTGTGGTCGTTATTGTTCACATTGTTGTAGTTTTGTGCTCGTTTCGTGTGCTCGTTATTACCCCCGGTGACGTTGTAGTTTTGTGCTCGTTATTGATTTCGTTGTTGTTGTGTTTGTGTGTTCGTTATTGTTCCCATTGTTGTTGTAGTTGTGTGGTCGTTATTGTTCCTATTGTTGTTGTGTTTGTGTGATCGTTATTGTTCCCATTGTTGTTGTGTTTCTGTCATCGTAATTGTTCCCTTTATTGTTGTAGTTGTATGATGTTATTATTCTCTTTGTCTTTGTAGTTGTATGATGTTATTGTTCCCTTTGTCCTTGTAGTTGTGTGATCGTTATTGTTCCCCTTGTCGTTGTGTTGGTGTGATCGTTATTGTTCCAATTGTTGTGTTTGTGTAGTCGTTATTGTTCTTATTGTTGTTTTGTTTTGTGATCGTTATTTGTGCCTTTGCCTTTGTAGTTATGTGGTCGTTATTATTCCAATTGTTGTTGTGTTTGTGTGGTCATTGTTGTTCCCATTGTCCTTGTAGTCGTGTGGTCGTTATTGTTCAATTTTCGTTGTAGTTGTGTTATCATTTTTGTTTCCATTGTAGTTGTGTTATGTTATTGTTCCCATTGTAGTTGTGTTATCGTTATTGTTCTCATTGTAGTTGTGTTATCGTTATTGTTCCTATTCTAGTTGTGTTATCATTATTGTTTTCGTTGAAGTAATGTTATCATTATTGTTCCAATTGCAGTTGTGTTATCATTATTGTTCCCATTGTAGTTGTGTTGTCATTATTGTTCCCATTGTTGTTGTTGTTATTGTGATCGTTATTGTTCCAATTGTCCTTCTAGTTGTGTGATCGTTATTGTTCCCGTTGTCCTTCTAGTTGTGTTATCGTTATTGTTCCCATTGTCCTTCAAAGTGTGTGATCGTTATTGTTCCCATTGTCCTTTTACTTGTGGGATCGTTATTGTTCCCATTGTCCTTTTACTTGTGTGATCGTTATTGTTCCCATTGTCCTTTTACTTGTGTGATCATTATTGCTCCCATTGTTGTTGTAGTTTTGATTCAGTTATTGTTCCCATTGTCGTTGTAGTTGTGTAGTCCTTATTGTTCCAATTGTTGTAGTTTGTGCTCGTTATTGTTCCCATTGTTGTTGTAGTTTTGTGCTCGATATTGTTCCCATTGTTCTTGTGGTTTTGTGCTCGCTATGCTTACCATTGTTATTGTAGTTTTGTGATCGTTATTGTTCCCTTTGTTGATGTAGTTTTGCGCTCGTTACTATTCTCGCTGTTGTTGCGTTTGTGTAGTCGTTATTGTTCCCATTGTTGTTGTATTTGTGTGATCGTTACTGTAGCCCTTGTCGTTGTCTTTGTGTGATTGTTAATGTTCCTATTGTTGTCTTTGTGTGATTGTTATTGTTCCCATTGTCGTTGTAGTTGTGTGGTCGTAATTGTTTCCATTGTTGTTGTGTTTGTGTGGTTGTTATTCTTCACATTATCCTTGTAGTTGTGTGATCGTTATTGTTCCCATTGTCGTTGCAGTTGTGTGATCGTTATTGTTTCCATTGTCGTTGTAGTTGTGTGATCGTTATTGTTTCCATTGTCTTTGTGTGATTGTTTATCGTTCTCATTATCATTGTAGTTATGTGATCGTTATTGTTCCCATTGTTGTTGCAGTTGTGTGATCGTTATTGTTTCCATTGTTGTTGTAGTTGTGTTGTCGTTAATGGGTTTTTTGTCGTAGTAGTTGTGTGATCGTTATTGTTTCCATTGTTGTTTTAGTTGTGTGGTCGTTATTGTTTTTTGTCATTGTAGTTGTTTGATCGTTATTGTTCCCATTGTCGTTGTAGTTGTTTGATCGTTATTGTTTCCATTGTCGTTGTACTCGTATGATCGTTATTGATTCCATTGCCGTTGTAGATGTATGATCGTTATTGCGTCCATTATTGTTGTAGTTGTATGATCGTTATTGTTTCCATTGTCATTGTAGTTGTGTGATCTTTATTGTTTCCATTGTCATCGTAGTTGTGTGATATGTATTGTTTCCATTGATATCGTAGTTGTGTGATCTTTATTGTTTCCATTGGTATTGTAGTTGTGTGATCTTTATTGTTTGCATTGTCATTGTAGTTGTGTGATCTTTATTGTTTCCATTGGTATTGTAGTTGTGTGATTTTTATTGTTTCCATTGGTATTGTAGTTGTGTGATCTTTATTGTCTCCATTGGTATTGTAGTTGTGTGATCTTTATTGTTTCCATTGGTATTGTAGTTGTGTGATCTTTATTGTTTCCATTGTCATTGTAGTTGTGTGGTCTTTATTGTTTCCATTGGTATTGTAGTTGTGTGATCTTTATCGTTTCCATTGGTAATATTGTAGTTGTGTGATCTTTATTGTTTCCATTGGTATTGTAGTTGTGTGGTCATTATTTGTTTCCATTGTCGTTGTAGTTGTGTGGCCTTTATTGTTTCCATTGTTATTGTAGTTGTGTGGCCTTTATTGTTTCCATTGTCATTGTAGTTGTGTGGTCTTTATTGTTTCCATTGTCATTGTATTGGTGTGATCTTTATTGTTTCCATTGTCGTTGTAGTTGTGGCGTCTTCATTGTTTCCATTGTCATTGTAGTTGTGTGATCTTTATTGTTTCCATTGTCATTGTAGTTGTGGGGTTGTTATTGTTTCCATTGTCGTTGTAGTTGTGTGGTATTCATTGTTTCCATTGTCGTTGTAGTAGTGGGGTTGTTATTGTTTCCATTATCGTTGTAGTTGTGGGGTTGTTATTGTTTCCATTGTCGTTGTAGTTGTGTGGTCTTCATTGTTTCCATTGTCGTTGTAGTTGTTGGGTTTTTATTGTTTCCATTGTCGTTGTAGTTGTGTGTGATCTTTATAGTTTCCATTGGTAATTTATTTGTGTGATCTTTATTGTTTCCATCGTCGTTGTAGTTGTGTGATCTTTATTGCTTCCAGTGGTATTGTATTTGTGTGATCTTTATTGTTTCCATTGGTATTGTATTTGTGTGATCGTTATTGTTTCCATTGTCATTGTAGTTGTGGGGTTGTTATTGTTTCCATTGTCGTTGTAGTTGAGGGGTTGTTATTGTTTCCATTGTCGTTGTAGTTGTGGGGTTGTTATTGTTTCCATTGTCGTTGTAGTTGTGGGGTTGTTATTGTTTCCGTTGTCGTTGTAGTTATGGGGTTGTTATTCTTTCCATTGTCGTTGTAATGTCTTATCTTTATTGTTTCCTTGTCATTGTCATTGTTGGTATAATTATTCATTGTTCCTCGTTGCTTAGTCTTATTGTTATTGTTTCCTATTGTTGTTATTGTTATATAATTGTTATTGTTCCCTTTATTGCTGTAGTTGTATAGTAGTTATTGTTTCCTTTATGATTGTAGTTGTATGGTAGTTATTGTTCCTTTTATTATTGTAGTTGTATAGTAGTTTATTGTTCCCTTTATTATTGTAGTTGTATGGTAAGTATTGTTCCCTTTATTATTGTAGTCGTATGGTAGTTATTATTTCCTTTATTATTGTAGTTATACGATAGTTATTGTTCCCTTTATTATTGTAGTTATATGATAGTTATTGTTCCCTTTATTATTGTAGTTATATGATAGTTATTGTTCCCTTTATTATTGTAGTTTATGATAGTTATTGTTCCCTTTATTATTGTAGTTATATGATAGTTATCGTTCTATTTATTATTGTAGTTATATGATAGTTATTGTCCCCTTTATTGCTGTAATTATATGATAGTTATTATTCCCTTTATTACTGTAGTTGTATGGTAGTTATTGATCGCGGTATTGTTGTAGTCATATGATAGTTATTGTTCCCCTTATTGCTGTAGTTATATGGTAGTTATTGTTCTCGTTTTTGCTTTAGTTGTATGGTAGTTATAGTTCCCTTTATTATTGTAATTATATGGTAGGTTTAGTTCCCTTTATTATTGTAGTTATATGGTAGTTATAGTTCCTTTATTGTTGTAGTTATATCGTAGTTATAGTTCCGTTTATTGTTGTAGTTATATGGTAGTTATTGTTCCTTTTATTATTGTAGTTATATGGTAGTTATTGTTCCCTTTATTATTGTAGTTGTATGGTATTATTGATCGCGGTATTGTTGTAGTTGTATGGTAATTATTGTTCTCTCCATTATTGTAGTTGTATGGTAGTTATTGTTTCCCTTATGGCTGTAGTTGTATGGTCATTATTGTTCCCGTTATTGTTGTAGTTGTATGGTTGTTATTGTTTCCGTTACTGTTATATTTATATGTTGTTGTTGTTTTCGTTACTTTTATAGTTGTATGGTAGTTATTGTTTCCGTTATTGTTACAGTTGTATGGTAGTTAGTATTTCCGTTATTGTTGTAGTTTTATGGTCGTTATTTTTCCCTCTATTGTTGTACTAGTATAGTCGTTATTGTTTACGTTATTGTTATATTTGTATGGTCGTTGTTGTTTCCGTTACTTTTATAATTGTATTGTCGTTATTGTTTCCGTTATTATTGTTGTTGTATGGTAGTTATTGTTCCCATTATTGTTGCAGTCGTATGGTCGTTGTTGTTCCCGTTATTGTTGCATTTGTATGATCGTTATTGTTTCCGTTATTGTTGTAGTTGTGTGGTAGTTATTGTTCCCTTTATTGTTGTAGTTTTATGATCGTTATTGGTCTCGTTATTGTTATATTGTATGGTAGTTATTGTTTCCGTTATTGTTGTAGTTGTTTGATAGTTATTGTTCCCTTTTTTGTTGTAGTTTTATGGTATTGTTGTGCCCGTTATTGGTGTACTACTATGGTCGTTATTATTCCTTTATTGTTGTACTACTATGGTCGTTATTATTCCCTTTATTGTTGTAGTTTTTTGATCGTTATTGGTCTCGTTATCGTTATAGTTGTATGGTCGTTATTATTCCCTTTATTGTTGTACTACTATGGTCGTTATTATTCCCTTTATTGTTGTACTAGCATGGTCGTTATTATTCCCTTTGTTGTTGTACTACTATGGTCGTTATTATTCCCTTTATTGTTGTACTACTATGGTCGTTATTATTCCTTTATTGTTGTATTACTATGGTCGTTATTATTCCCTTTATTGTTGTACTACTATGGTCGTTATTATTCCCTTTATTGTTGTACTAGCATGGTCGTTATTATTCCCTTTGTTGTTGTACTACTATGGTCGTTATTATTCCCTTTATTGTTGTACTACTATGGTCGTTATTATTCCCTTTATTGTTGTACTACTATGGTCGTTATTATTCCTTTGTTGTTGTACTACTATGGTCGTTATTATTCCTTTATTGTTGTACTACTATGGTCGTTATTATTCCCTTTATTGTTGTACTACTATGGTCGTTATTATTCCCTTTATTGTTGTACTACTATGGTCGTTATTATTCCCTTTATTGTTGTACTACTATGGTCGTTATTATTCCCTTTATTGTTGTACTAGTATGGTCGTTATTATTCCCTTTATTGTTGTACTAGTATGGTCGTTATTGTTCCTGTTACTGGTATATCGCCGTTGTTGTTTCCGTTACTTTTATAGTTGTATGGTAGTAATTGTTTCAGTTATTATTGTAGTTGTATGGTAGTTATTGTTTCCGTTATTGTTGCAGTTTTGTGTTAGTTATTGTTCCCATTATAGTTGTACTTGTATCGTAGTTATTTCTTCCGTTATTTTTATAGGTGTATGATAGTTATTGTTTCCGTAATTGTTCCCATTATTGTTGTAGGTATGATCGTTATTTCTTCAATTGGTGCTGAAGTTGGAGTCGTTTGTTTTCCCGATTTTACTATAGATGTATGTGATCGTTGTTGTTCCCATTGTCGTGTTAGTTCCAGTGGTTATTGCTGTAGTTGTGGTCGTTGTTGTTTCCTTTTTAATCGTGCAGCTGTGGTCGCTATTGTTTCCGTTATTTGTGTAGGTATTTCGTTGTTGTTCCGTTGTTGTTATAGTGATTGTTGTCGTTCCTGTTGTTGTAGTTGTGTGGTTGTTGTTCCCGTTACTGTTGTAGTAGTTGTTGTCATTCCTGTTTCTGTTGTTCCCGTTTTTGTTGTAGTTGTGGCCGTTGTTCTCCTTTTCTTCTGCTTCTCTCTCTCTCTCT
>JAXRKP010002504.1:20000-47800 GCA_037039925.1 Doris montereyensis | reverse complement strand
TTTTCTTTGATCTAGAGAAAATGGCGGATATTCCTAGGCCCGATGTTGAGAGAGTTGCTCCTCTCTACATCCTAGTCACCGCCTTGTCCTCCCTCATGCCTTATGATGGGAAAGAAATTGATGGCCTTTCAATTTGTCGGGCTCTTGCCAAGGTGGTGGGGCAGGGTTTGGAAGATGGCGCTCAACGTTTGGGGGAATTTGGAGAATATATGCGAAATCAAAGGAAGCCAGAGGAAAATTGTTAACGGCGGGATTCACCATGAAAGGTTTTGCATTTTTTACTCTTATCTGACAACCCTTCAACTGAATGATTCTTCTGTCCCTTCCACAAAATTAATCGTTGGATGACTCCCCCTTAGTGTTGACAATGATATAATCGTTGATGACGTTAACAATGATATAATTGTAGAAAATTTGGAAACAATGGAAATCAGACTCCTTTCCCACTCAAATATGAATGTTATAGAAGTGAGGTCGGAGGTTGGACCCCATAAAGACAGATCGACGATTTGTGTATATTGATGTACCAGCGACTGATTTACCTTTAACTTTTAAACTTGGTGATTGGTCGGCGTCTCCTCTATTATAGGGAACAATTAAGACCAGAAAAGAACACACCTAATCAAAAGAGAATCGACGAAGGTAAAGAGGATAGAAAGAAGGATGAAACAAATGAAGGAGCGAAGGGAGGAGGTGAAAGTTTAATATCCTGCACCCAAGCAGTCCTCACAACCAACAATGCGAGTGGTGACAATATCATGAATAAACACACGGAAAACACGGAGGAAAGAGGGAATGAGGAAGAAACGATGTTGACTGGTATGACATGAGTCAAAAAGGGGAGAACACGCCAGCCACTTATAGGTGAACATGTTCTCCACATGTCACGAGCAACACGGAGTCCTTCTGTCTCACCTAACAGACAACAGACAAAAAAAGTCATTCTGTATCAACAATGACAAGGTACGCTTCTAACCCCCCTCCTTCCCAAACTCAATCTGTCAAATCGACGCAAAATGGCGCCAATACTGAGGTAACCGATCACCGAATGAATGAATTGTGTCTAGTCACCGCCGCTCGAATGAATGAATTGTGTCAATACTGGAGGTAACCGATCACCGCTAGTATTGAATGAATGAATTGTGTCAATACTGAGGTAACAATACGATCACCGCTAGTATTGAATGAATGAATTGTGTCAATACTGAGGTAACCGATCACCGCTAGTATTGAATGAATGAATTGTGTCAATACTGAGGTAACCGATCACCGCTAGTATTGAATGAATGAATTGTGTCAATACTGAGGTAACCGATCACCGCTAGTATTGAATGAATGAATTGTGTCAATACTGAGGTAACCGATCACCGCTAGTATTGAATGAATGAATTGTGTCAATACTGAGGTAACCGATCACCGCCAGTATTGAATGAATGAATTGTGTCAATACTGAGGTAACCGATCACCGCTAGTATTGAATGAATGAATTGTGTCAATACTGAGGTAACCGATCACCGCTAGTATTGAATGAATGAATTGTGTCAATACTGAGGTAACCGATCACCGCTAGTATTGAATGAATGAATTGTGACTTTTTAGTATTGAATGAATGAATTGTGTCAAGACTGAGGTAACGACTCGGATTGAATTTCGCACAGACCTACTGATTAACGTTTATGACTGGAATTAAAAGTTTTGTCTCTAAACTGCTAGAGAATGCCCCCTAAATAAAAACAAAAATTAACGTTCGGAAAAGTTTTGTCTCTAAATAGATTTAACATTTGAATTTGTAAATATGACATTGTTTGTTTACAAGAAGCTCAAAGTAACGAAGAATAATGAAGACGCATGGAAAATTGAGTGGGGTGGCCACATCGCTCTCTCATACGGTACGAATAGAAGTAAAGGACAATTGATTCTTATCAACAAATCTCTAAAATTTGAAAAACTTGTCACTCTTCCCTTAAAATCCAAGCGAGTAATTGATATATCTCTTTATGTGTTAATAATATAAATTATAAAATCATCAACGTCTATGGTGCGTCTGATACAGACGAGCGTCGAGCTGTTTTTGATCTCTTATACAGTATGACTTTGTCAATACGATTTTATGTGGAGATTTCAATATTGTCCACGAATAACCAATTAGACATAATTTCAGGAAATGATCATAATCCAAGAGAAATTCATAATTTCAGTAAATTTGTTTCAGAAAATAATTTAAACGATGTGTGGAGATTTTAAACAAAGATAACAAAAAGAATACACTGGGCATCGCTCCACACCGTTTACTGCGAGAAGACTAGATTACGCGTTCGTTTGTAATAGTTTTTTTTGTCAAATATAGTTAATAGCAAACATGTAGAAATTCCATTTACAGATCACAACGGGGTGTCACTTATTGTTAAACCTCAAGGTGCAACAGGGGAAGATAACTCTTTGTGGAACATTAATGAAAGACTCTTGGAAGATCGAATATTTGTTAACTAAATGAACCGCTTAATTGACGATTTCTTAATCCATGAATGAGAAATGGAAATTACTTAAAGCTCATATCAAGTCTTTCTCCATTGGTTATTCTATCCCAAAAGGCTAAAAAAGAAAAGTATAAAGAAGACAATATAAAAATTAAGCTAGGGAAACTAGAGGAAATCGTTTCAGTTAATCCAAATGTTAGTATAACAACCCATGAAATTTTAACTCTAAGAAAGAAACTGGAAATTTTCTCTATGCACAAAGCACGTGATGCGCAAATACACTCAAGAAATAAATGGATAGCGGAGGGGGACAAAAAACAAAATATTTTCTTAATCTTGAAAGATCAAAAGCTGACCATTCTACAATAACTGATCTCAAAGTTGATAACATTACCAGTACCGAACCCTTACAGATCTTGAGCAACCTCGTGAGTACTTTCAAAAGTTATACACTAAACATGAGGGATTGACGACTGATTTTACTAATCTTAATAGTTTTATGCACAACTGCCAGTTTAACAAAGTAATAGATAATGACGGCATTCTTCTCGATGAAAACATAGATTTAGAAGAATTAGAACAGCCCTTTTCAAACTTAACGTAAAAGACGCTATCAAATTGATCGATGACACTTTAAGTCTTTGTCAACACTTTAAGAAGGAAGGAGTTTTAGTATCCCTTGATATAAGTAAGGCCTTTGAACGATGTAGATAAATCAGCACTATTAAACACTCTCAAATTATTCAAATTCGGTGAGTATTTGAAGACAATCTCATCGCCACAATAATGAGTGATGGCGAGAGCTGTGTAGTTCAACTTTGTCTCATCCTTCTTTCAAATCTCAATGGATTTATAAGGATAGATCCATCTCAGACCTCTTCTTTTCGATTGATGGAGGTGACACATTAAGTCTTCGCAATGCTGCCGAGATAAAATGTCTTAGTCCTATTGATATACTGAACAATAAAATTATCATGTATGCAGACAATGCATCTTTATTACTAAGTCACACTCGCAAAAATCTACTAAAAAGCATTCAATCAATTGGAAAACTTTGGAAACTTAGCTGGCTTATTTCAAACTCAAACGTTGAACACAAGATGTAAAATGACAGAGCAACTCTTCTTTTCATATTAGTCATGGCTTAATGAAGCATCAGATAATTCCTCTGATATAGTAGCAACAGTGTTCTCAAGGATCTGAACAATAAATCATTTTGTATGCAAGCACCAGAATGGATAACATTCCTCTAAACGTGACGTCAAAAGCATTCAATTTCTGGAAAAAGATGGAAACTTAACTGGTTGGAACTAAACAAAAATAAGTGTAAATATACATTCCTTTATTTCACAATCAGTAGACAATTCTACCTTCCGGTTGGGTTTTAGATGCCCGAAATAATCTTTGCTCTGGGCTTCCCTGTCCTGACATTTTCTGTTTCCTTCCGTGAATTTTTTTTTTTTTGCGTTAATGCCTCTTTTATATCTCCTTCCCACATTGTCAAACGGCTACCTAGATCTATAAAACAAAGGTGCAAGGTCCATGTTTCACTGTCATAGAGGATGTTTCTATTATTTGTCTAATTGTAAATATGTGGTTGTATACTTGCCATTTTGGTTTTTGTCCACTTCTGGTTTTCTTCAAATGCCTTTCCTAGATGGTTATATATCACACTTGTCTCATTTGATTCTCTGGCT
Source organism: Doris montereyensis (assembly GCA_037039925.1). Taxonomy (NCBI): domain Eukaryota; kingdom Metazoa; phylum Mollusca; class Gastropoda; order Nudibranchia; family Dorididae; genus Doris; species Doris montereyensis. The sequence continues at coordinate 43,626 of JAXRKP010002504.1, read as the reverse complement.
ACATTTTCTTCAGTTTTCCCTCAGAGTTAATCATTACCATAAGTAATCCTTCTTTGAACTTGTTACTAAATTTCCCCTGCCTAATTCTAAGATTGTTGTTTTAGCTTGCTTGTTACCAACATTGTTTTGGTTTATTTTGCTACTTCTTCCTATTTTATTTAATCATTATCTGGATTATGTTGATATTTGCCTGGAGGTCCCTTTCTAATTTTCCAAACAGAACTAAATCATCAGCAAATGAAAGCTTTACATTGAGCTGTCTCCTTGAGATTCCACATACCTACAATTCGTCTTTCTCCATGTTTGAGGATGCTGTTGGACTGAATTAAATGTGATTGTTGAAAGATTCTTAGTATACAACTCTTCCATATTCCTATATCTACATCAAATTTCTCCTTTACTTCTTAATTTGTCGTACTCGCACATGTTTGGTCTTTTCCATGCTTTAATGGCTTTATTAAATTTTGATTTACTTGTGTTTTTTAAGGAATTGCCAAAGTTTCCCTCCTCACAGTGTCAAATGCCTTTTCTAAGTCCATAAAACTTTAGTGCAAGTCAATGTTTATCTCAAGGAATTTTTCTATTATTTGTCTCTTTGTTTGCAAGTATGTGATCTTGTACACTTCTTCTTGGTCTTTGATCTTACTTTTGGTGTTCTTCAATCTGATCCTGCTGTTCTTTTCCTTAGTCTCATTTCCAGAATCCTACCACAGACTTTTCCTGGTACGCTAAGTAGTGATATCCCTATACAGTTTGAACATTCCATGGTTGATCCTATCTTCATGTATTGCCTTCTACTGATTCTCTTTTTCCAGTCGTTATATCTCTTTTACTATTGGTATATTTAGTTCCTATTGGTATGTTGACATTATTGCATGTCTTCTCTTTGGTTTTTAATCATTTCTGATAAACTCTGATCTTTGGCTCCTTTTTTCCTAAATTCATTTTCTTATAGTTGTTTGTCTCTTCCATTGAGATATCTGTTGTCTTCAGCTGTCTCATCTCCATTACTTGTTACTCTTATAATTGATCTGTACTCCTGTTTCATATTTCTGGAGGGATTGTTGAAAAAAAAGTTTCTCTATGTTTCATGATTTCACTGTTTCCTTTCATTATTTCTCTTTGGCTTCTTAATTTGTCGTATTGGGTATGTTTTGGGTCTTTCCATTTTTTCATTGCTCCTCTGAACAGCTTTTGATTTCCTTGATAGCTTTCTTGAAGTCTCCAAACTTTCCCATTCTTCCTGTTTTGTTTCCTAACTTCTCTTTATTTGTTCTTTTTCGGTAATCTTTCCTATCCTCATGGTCTCTTTGTTTGCAACTATTTAATTCCAGGCATCTTCTTTTCTTTGATCTTAGTCTTGACATTCTCATTCCACCATGCTGTAGCTTTTCCCATCTCCTTTAATTTGTTTCCTACTGTGACCTCTTCAGTGACAACTGAAGAAGATCAAAGAAATTTGCCACTTTTTTCTATTGTGCTTTCCTCAGATCCATCTGCCTTTCACAATATATCTTGTTATCCTGAATTTGTACATCTGTTTTAATATTGGTTATTTAATTTTCCATTTTGAGTTTAGTTCCATGCTTTCTTCACTTTCCTTTTCTGTTTGTTTTCGTCGATTTAATAATCTCATTTTGGTTATATTAGGTGATGATCTCTAAATATTTCTTTCTGTTTACTCTAGCATCCATGTACCCTAGGGAGATGGTGGGGCTGCTAACTATTATGTAGTCTATCATTGACTTTTCACATTTGTCTTCATTTACTCCCTTGTATATTTGTGGATATCTTTAAGAGAAAAAAATGTGAGCTATTATTTTCATGTCATTCTTTAGGCAAACATCTATTAGTCTCTCGACCATTTGGAGAAGTTGTTGTCTCTCCTTCTTTACCTTTTAGTCCTTTGGTGTTCTTACATTGTTGCCTACTCTAGCGTTTAAATCTCCTAAAACAATTAATTCCTGTTTGGGTTTAAGATTCCCGGCAGCTATTTGTAAATAAGTGTTAAGATACCAATTTTTCTTTGTCTTATAAAATGGTCCATAAGCTATCAGATAATTCTCTTCCTTTTGATTTAATATTTACCAATAATAGCAGTGGTCCTACATTTTCTATTCCTTGTCCTTTTTTCTTTGTTTCTGTAGAATGCCAAAATTCCACTTTGAATTTTTCCATTTCTTCAGCTAATCCTAACTCCTTTCCATTAATTGCCCTAACATTCCATGTTCCATAAATGACAGTCCGTGTTCTTCCCAGAGTCGTCTTCAATAATAAATTCTGACCTATCATTGTATGTATTACTTTGAATCAGGTTGTTTTGGATAAGTAAAATAATTTATTATTCATTAAAGATATCTGTTCAGCAACTGGCATAGCAACAATGAAAGAAATGGAAGAAAGGCTGGTCGATATCCAGAACATATGTTCCATTACAACGCAATATTCAACAGTATTCCAATAAATTGGAAATTAATGCTTAGCAATATATCTCCAAGCTATGTTGTGCAGGTCAACCTACATGAGGTAAAAGATGATATAGTTGAAAACATACTAAGCTCTCACATGAAAAACTATTCGCCTAGTTCTAACGAATACAAACAACGTTTGTCTATGGGCCGAAAAGTTCTGGGCCCGTAAATTCGATATCGATATTAAGAAATATTACTTGTTGGCTTACACAGCCACTAAGGAATCTAGACTTAGATTGCTACATTATAAGGTATTCCATAACATTTATTCTACAAATATCATGTTACAAAGGATGAAAGTTAAAGAGACTGATAAATGTGAATTCTGTTTTGAAATAGATTTCATTGAACACTTTTTTGTTCAATGTAAGAAAGTCAGATCATTTTGGCAACGCATTGAACTAAAAACTCCTAAATGACTTTAACTTAAACCTTGATATACATATTTTATTTGGCATTTTGTATGACGAACTTAATGCAAACAAAAGTACAGTCGATAAGATCAATTATATGATTTTGATGGCTAAATTATGCATTAGCAAATTCAAATATGGAACTGTTAAAAACGTTGAAGCTATCTTTCACTTCCAATACCAGCTAAAACAAAATATTGATGATGGTAATACGGTTTCTTAAATCCTCCCCTAGTACATGCAGCATTTACTGGTCATATGAAATTGTTTCGTTGGAATGTTTTCTTATATTCTCTGTAGTGCCGACATCAATAATATACTTGGTTGCTTTGGGGTTTTTTTTTTCGGCCGACTAATTGCAGCCTTTAGATAAAAGATCTCGTGGCAGGTTAGTTACAACTAATTTGTGCATCTAACTCGATGTGTACTAACTTTAATATAACCACTTACACTCTTGGCTATTTTTTCCATTCCTTCTTCCCTCCTTTTCTCTCTTTATTCCTCGCTATCTTCCATTCTCTCTTTTCTCTCTGTCTCTTTGTCTGTCTCTGTCTCTGTCTCTGTCTCTGTTTCTGTCTCTCTGTCTCTGTCTCTGTCTCTGTCTCTGTCTCTGTCTCTGTCTCTGTCTCTGTCTCTGTCTCTGTCTCTGTCTCTGTCTCTGTCTCTGTCTCTGTCTCTGTCTCTGTCTCTGTCTCTGTCTGTCTGTCTGTCTGTCTCTCTCCTCTCTTCTCCCCCCTCTCTTTCTCCCTCTCTCTCTCTCTCTCTCTCTCTCTCTCTCTCTCTCTCTCTCTCTCTCTCTCTCTCTCTCTCTCTCTCTCTCTCTCTCTCTCTCTCTCTCTCTCTCTCTCTCTCTCTCTCTCTCTCTCTCTCTCTCTCTCTCTCTTTTTCTCTGTCCTTCTCTCTCGCTGTCTTTTCTCTCCCTTTTGTTATATCAATGTCTTTTTCCGTTCCGTTTGTTCACGTATTGCAAACTAAGTGTCCATCATTATTTAGTTACAATTAAAAGTTCTGAGGAAAATTTGACTATAATATATCCTCAGGATGAGATTAACTGCAAAACCTCAGAGGATTGCCCGGAAAGGCAGTGCTGTTATATTATAAAGTCAACAGGTAAGCTAAAATCCATGATATAGATAACATTGCACTTGTTTTTGTTTGATTGTTTGATTTGATTTACCTACATCCAAAACCTTGGTGATTACGGTTGTTGGTAGGATTTTGCCCACTCTGCCCTGTAAACAGCTAAGGGATCTGCACACGAGAACTCCTTTTATCGTCTATCCCTGAGGCGTCGATCTACGTGGACCAGGGGGTAGATTTTACTCGACAAAACTCAAGAAAATATTTTCAACCGTCCGCGTGGCTGTCCTCTTTTCTGAAACCAACTAGCTTTTGTGAAGACAAACACTCATATGACGAACAATCGGATAAGACAAAGTTTCTCCCAGGGTACCAAATATATCGGTGTAGATCTCGTGTAGATATCGTTAAAAAACAACTCTATACGTGTAGATATCCCTGAAGATAAAACATACCGGTGAAGATGTCCATGATGATAGGTCCTATAGGTATAGATCTCCCTCAAAATCAAACGTAGTGGTGTATATCTCCCTGAAGATAAACTCTATAGGTGTAGATGTCCTTGAATATAAACCCCTATAGGTGAAGATGTCTTTGAAGATAAACCCTATAGGTGTAGATGTTCTTGAAGATATACCCTATAGGTGAAGATGTCCTTGAAGATAAACCCTATAGGTGAAGATGTCTTGAAGATAAACCCTATAGGTGAAGATGTCCTTGAAGATATACCCTATAGGTGTAGATGTCCTTGAAGATATACCCTATAAGTGATGATGTCCTTGAAGATATACCCTATAGGTGAAGATGTCCTTGAAGATAAACCCTATAGGTGAAGATGTCCTTGAAGATATACCCTACAGGTGAAGATGTCCTTGAAGATAAACCCTATAGGTGTAGATGTCCTTGAAGATAAACCCTTATAGGTGTAGATGTCCTTGAAGATAAACCCCTATAGGTGAAGATGTCCTTGAAGATAAACCCTATAGGTGCAGATGACAATGAAGATACATCCTATCGGTGTAGATGTCACTGAAGACAAAACTCCCAAGCGTAGATGTCCTTAAGATAAACTCTAGAAGTATAGATGTCCATAAATATAAAGCCTATCAGTGTAGATGTCCTAAATATAAAGCCTATCAGTGTAGATGTCCCTGAAGATAAACCCTAACGGAAGATGTCCATAAAGATAAACCCTAACGGTGAAGATGTCCATAAAGATAAACCCTAACGGTGAAGATGTCCATAAAGATAAACCCTAACGGTGAAGATGTCCATAAAGATAAACCCTAACGGTGAAGATGTCCATAAAGATAAACCCAATCGGTGTAGATCTCTCTGACGATAAACCTTATAGGTGTAGATATCCCTAAGTTAAAACCATATCGGTGAAGATGTCTATGAAAAATATATCATTGTACATATTCCTGACGATAAACTCTATAGGTGTAGATCTTTCTGACGATAAACCCTATCGGTGTAGATTTGCATCAAGATAAACCCTATCGGTGTAGATGTGCATAAAGATAAACCCTATCGGTGTAGATGTGCATAAAGATAAACCCTATCGGTGTAGATGTGCATAAAGATAAACCCTATCGGTGTAGATGTGCATAAAGATAAACCCTATCGGTGTAGATGATAAAGATAAACCTTATCGGTGTAGATGTGCATAAAGATAAACCCTATCGGTGTAGATGTGCATAAAGATAAACCCTATCGGTGTAGATGTGCATACAGATAAACCCTATCGGTGTAGATCTTTGTGACGATAAACATATCAGTGTAGATCTCCTGAAGATAAACATATCAGTGTAGATCTCCCTGAAGATAAACATATCAGTGTAGATCTCCTGAAGATAAACATATCAGTGTAGATCTCCCTGAAGATAAACATATCGGTGTAGATCTCCTGAAGATAACCATATCAGTGTAGATCTCCCCGAATACAAAGCCTTCGCTGTATATCGCCCTGAAGATAACCATATCAGTGTAGATCTCCTGAAGATAAACATATCAGTGTAGATCTCCCTGAAGATAAACATATCAGTGTAGATCTCCCTGAAGATAAACATATCAGTATAGATATCCCTGAAGATAACCATATCAGTGTAGATCTCCTGAAGATAAACATATCAGTGTAGATATCCCTGAAGATAAACATATTGTAGATCTCCTGAAGATAAACATATCAGTGTAGATATCCCTGAAGATAACCATATCAGTGTAGATATCCCTGAAGATAACCATATCAGTGTAGATCTCCTGAAGATAAACATATCAGTGTAGATCTCCCTGAAGATAAACATATCAGTGTAGATATCCCTGAAGATAAACATATCAGTGTAGATTTCCCCTGAAGATAAACATATCAGTGTAGATCTCCCTGAAGATAAACATATCAGTGTAGATATCCCTGAAGATAAACATATCAGTGTAGATCTCCCTGAAGATAAACACATATCGGTGTAGATATCCTGAAGATAACCATATCAGTGTAGATCTCCTGAAGATAAACATATCAGTGTAGATCTCCCTGAAGATAAACATATCAGTGTAAATCTCCCTGAAGATAAACATATCAGTGTAGATCTCCCTGAAGATAAACATATCAGTGTAGATCTCCCTGAAGATAACCATATCAGTGTAGACTTCCCGAATACAAAGCCTTCGCTGTATATCGCCCTGACGATAAACTGATAGGTGCAGACCTTCCTGGCGATAAACTCTTCACGTGTAGATCTTCCTGACGATAAACCTATAGGTGTAGATGCACCTGAAGATCAAACGTAGCGGTGTGGATCTCCCTGAAGATAAACCATATCGTTTAAGATGTCCATGAAGATAAATCCTATAGGTAGATCTCCCTAACGATAAACCCTTTCGGTGTAGATCTCCTGAAGATAAACCCTTTCGGTGTAGATCTCCTGAAGATAAACCCTTTCGGTGTAGATCTCCCAGAAGATAAACCCTTTCGGTGTAGATCTGCATGAAGATAAACCCTTTCGGTGTAGATCTGCATGAAGATAAACCCTTTCGGTGTAGATCTGCATGAAGATAAACCCTTTTGGTGTAGATTTCCTGAAGATAAATCCTTTCGGTGTAGATCTCCTGAAGATAAACCCTATCGGTGAAAATGACTATGAAGATAAATCCTATAGGTGTAGATCTCACTGAAGACCAAAATAGCAGTGTAGATCTCCTGAAGGTAAACCCTATCGGTGAAGATGTCCATGAAGATAAACCCTATAGGTGAGCATGTACATGAAGATAGACCCTATAGATGTAAATGTCCCTGAGGGTAAACACTACAGCTGTATATCTATCTAAAGATAACAATACAGGTGTAGATCTCCTTGATTTATAAACCCTATCGGTGAAGATCGTCATGAAGATAAACCTTATGGGTGTACTTCTTTCATGACGATCAACCATATAAGTGTAGATTTTCCTGACGATAAACCCAATAGGTCTATATCTTCCTGATGATAAATTATACAGATGTAGATCTCCTGACGATATACCCTTTAGATGTAGATCTTCCTGACCATTAACCTTATAGGTGTATATCTCCCGACGATGAACCCTATAGGCGTAGATCTCTCTGAAGATAAATCCTATCGGTGTAGATGCCCATGAAGATAAACCCTATAGCTGTAGATCTCCCTGGAAAATAAAACGTAACAATATAGATTTCTCTGAATATCAACCCTATTGGTGTAGATTTCACTTAAGATCAACCCTATCGTTTTAGATATACATGAAAATAAACCCTACCGGTGTAGGTCTTCCTGACGATCAACCTTATAGGTGTAGATCTTCCTGACGATCAACCTTATAGGTGTAGATCTTCCTGACGATCAACCTTATAGGTGTAGATCTTCCTGACGATCAACCTTGTAGGTGTAGATCTCCTGACGATCAACCTTCTAGGTGTAGATTTCCCTGACGATCAACTACATGGGTGAAGATACTTCTATCGATACACTTTATCGGTGTAGATGTCCATGAAGATAACCATATAGGTGTAGATCTTTCCGAAGATAACCATATCAGTGTAGATCTCTCCGAAGATAACCATATAGGTGTAGATCTCTCCGAAGATAACCATATCAGTGTAGATCTCTCCAAAGATAACCATATAGGTGTAGATCTCTCCGAAGATAACCATGAAGGTATAGATCTCCCGCAGATAACCATATCAGTGTGGATCGTTCCGCAGATAACCATATCAGTGTAGATCTCTCCGAAGATAACCATAAAGGTGTAGATCTCTCCGAAGATAACCATATCAGTGTAGATCTCTCCGAAGATAACCATAAAGGTGTAGATTTCTCCGAGGATAACCATAAAGGTGTAGATCTCCCGAACATAACCATATAGGTGTAGATCTCCCCGAAGATAACCATAAAGGTGTAGATGTCCATGAAGATAACCATAAAGGTGAAGATCTCTCCGAAGATAACCATAAAGGTTTAGATCTCTCCGAAGATAACCGTAAAGGTGTAGATCTCCCCGAAGATAACTATAAAGGTGTAGATCTCCCCGAAGATAACCATAAAGGTGTAGATCTTCCCGAAGATAACCATAAAGGTGTAGATCTCCCTGACGATCAAGCTTATAGGTGTAGATCTTCCTGACGATCAACTTTATAGGTGTAGATCTTCCTGACGATCAACTTTATAGGTGTTGATCTCCCTGACGATCAAGCTTATAGGTGTAAATCTTCCTGACGATCAACCTTATAGGTGTAGATCTTCCTGACGATCAACTTTATAGGTGTAGATCTTCCTGACGATCAATCTTTATAGGTGTAGATCTCCTGATGATCAACTGACGATCAATCTTTATAGGGGTAAATCTTCCTGATGATCAACTTTATAGGTGTAGATCTACCTGACGATCAACCTATAGGTGTAGATCTTCCTGACGATCAATCTTATAGGTGTAGATCTTCCTGACGATCAACTTTATAGGTGTAGATCTACCTGACGATCAACCTTATAGCTGTAGATCTTCCTGACGATCAACCAAATATAGGTGTAGATCTTCCTGACGATCAACTTTATAGGTGTAGATCTTCCCGACGATCAATCTTGAAATAGGTGTAGATCTTCCTGACGATCAACCATATAGGTGTAGATCTTCCTGACGATCAACTTTATAGGTGTAGATCTACCTGACGATCAACTTTATAGGTGCAAATCTACCTGACGATCAATCTTATAGGTGTAGATCTTCCTGACGATCAATCTTATAGGTGTAATCTTCCTGACGATCAAACTTATAGGTGTAGATCTCCCAATCATATGTGTGAAGATATTTCTAACGATACACCCATCGGTTAGATGTCCATGAAGATAAATCTTCCTGACGATCAACCATATAGTGTAGATCTTCCTGACGATCAACTTTATAGAGATCTCCCGACGATCAACCTTATAGGTGTATCTTCCTGATAACCATATGTTGATCACAATAAACTATATGTGTGAAGATACTTACACCTTATCGAAGATATAGGTGTAGATCTCCTGATAACCATATCGATCAAGGTGATAACCAAATTCCAAGATAACCAAGATAACCATCAAGGTGTAGATCTCTTAACCATAAAGGTGTAGACGAAGATAACCATATCAGTGTGATCTCTCCGAAGGTAACCATAAAGGTAGATATCTCCGAAAATAACCACAAAGGTGTAGATCTCTCCGAAGAAACCATAAAAGGTAGATCTCTCCGAAGATAACCATATCAGTGTAGATCTCTGAAGATAAACTATATAGGTGTAGATCTCTAGAAGATAACCATAAAGGTGTAGATATCTCTCTGAAAATAACCATAAGGGTGTAGATCTCACCGAAGATAACCATATAGATGTAGATCTCCCCGAAGATAACCATAAAGGTGTAGATCTCTCCGAAGATAACCATAAAGGTGTACATCTCTCCGAAGATAACCATAAAGGTGTAGATCTCTCGAAGATAACCATAAAGGTGAAGATCTCTCCAGAGATAACCATAAAGGTGTAGATCTGTCCGAAGATAACCATAAAGGTGTAGATCTCCACGAAGATAACCATAAAGGTGTAGATCTCTCCGAAGATAACCATAAAGGTGTAGATCTCCCCGAAGATAACAATAAAGGTGTAGATCTCTCCGAATATAACCATAAAGTTGTAGATCTCTCCGAAGATAACCATAAAGGTGTAGATCTCTCCGAAGATAACCATAAAGGTGTAGATCTCTCAGAAGATAACCATATAGGTGTAGATGTCCATGAAGATAACCATAAAGGTAAATATATCGAAGATAACCATAAAGGTGTAGATCTCTCCGAAGATAACCATAAAGGTGTAGATATTCCTGAAGATAACCATAAATGTGTAGATGTCCATGAAGATAACCATAAAGGTGTAGATCTCTCCGAAGATAACCATAAAGGTGTAGATCTCCCCGAAGATAACCACAAAAGTTGTAGATGTCCATGACGATAATCATATAGGTGTAGATCTCCCCGAAGATAACCATAAAGGTGTAGATGTCTTATGAACATAACCATATAGGTGTAGATCTCCCGAAGATAACCATAAAGGTGTAGATCTCTCCAAAGATAACCATAAAGGTGTAGATCTCTCCGAAGATAACCTTAAAGGTGTAGATCTCTCCGAAGATAACCATAAAGGTGTAGATGTCCATGAAGATAACCATAAACGTGTAGATGTCCATGAAGAGAACCATAAACGTGTAGATGTCCATGAAGATAACCATAAACATGTCGATGTCCATGAAGATAACCATAAAGGTGTAGATGTCCATGAAGATAACCATATAGGTGTAGATCTCCCCGATGATAACCACAAAAGGTGTAGATGTCCATGAAGGTAACCATAAAGGTGTAGATGTCCATGAAGATAACCATAAACGTGTAGATGTCCATAAGATGACCATAAAGGTGTAGATCTCCCCGAAGATAACCATAAAGGTGTAGATCTCTCCCATGATAACCATAAAGGTGTAGATCTCTCCAAAGATAACCATCAAGGTGTAGATCTCTCCGAAGATAACCATAAAAGTGTAGATCTCCCCGAAGATAACCATAAAGGTGTAGATGTCCATGAAGATAACCATAAAGGTGTAGATCTCTCCAAAGATAACCATAAAGGTGTAGATCTCCCCGAAGATAACCATAAAGGTGTAGATGTCCATGACGATAACCATATAGGTCTAGATCTCCCCGAAGATAACCATAAAGGTGTAGATGTCCATGAAGATAACCATAAAGGTGTAGATGTCCATGAAGATAACCATATAGGTGTAGATCTCCTGAAGATAAACATAAAGGTGTAGATCTCTCCCGAAGATAACCATAAAAGGTGTAGAAGTCCATGACGATAAACATAAAGGTGTAGATCTCTCCCGAAGATACCCATAAAGGTGTAGATCTCCCCGAAGATAACCATAAAGGTGTAGATCTCCCCGCAGATAACCGTATAGGTGTAGATCTCCCCGAAGATAACCATAAAGGTGTAGATCTCTCCGAAGATAACCATAAAGGTGTAGATGTCTCCGAAGATAACCATAAAGATGTAGATGTCCATGAAGATAACCATAAAGGTGTAGATGTCCATGAAGATAACCATAAAGGTGTAGATCTCTCCGAAGATAACCATAAAGGTGTAGATCTCCCCGAAGATAACCATAAAGGTCTAGATCTCTCCGAAGATAACCATAAAGGTGTAGATCTCTCGGAATATAACCATAAAGGTGTAGATCTTTACGAAGATAACCATAAAGGTGTAGATCTCTCCGAAGATAACCATAAAGGTGTAGATCTCCCCGAAGATAACCATAAAGGTGTAGATCTCTCCGAAGATAACCATAAAGGTGTAGATCTCTCCGAATATAACCATAAAGGTGTAGATCTCTCAGAAGATAACCATAAAGGTGTAGATCTCTCCGAAGATAACCATAAAGGTGTAGATCTCTCCGAAGATAACCATAAAGGTGTAGATCTCTCCGAAGATAACCATAAAGGTGAAGATCTCTCCGAAGATAACCATGAAGGTGTAGATGTCCATGAAGGTAACCATAAAGGTGTAGATCTCCCCGACGATAACCATAAAGGTGTAGATGTCCATGACGATAACCATAAAGGTTTAGATCTCCCAGAAGATAACCATAAAGGTATAGATGTCCATGAAGACATCCATATAGGTGTAGATCTCCCCGACGATAACCATAAATGTGTAGATCTCTCCGAAGATAACCATAAAGGTGTATATCTCTTCGAAGATAACCATAAAGGTGTAGATCTCTCCAAAGATACCCATAAAGGTGTAGATCTCTCCGAAGATAACCATAAAGGTGTAGATCTCCCCGAAGATAACCATAAAGGTGTAGATCTCTCCGAAGATAACCATAAAGGTGTAGATCTCTCCGAAGATAACCATAAAGGTGAAGATCTCTCCGAAGATAACCATAAAGGTAGAGATCTCTCCGAAGATAACCATAAAGGTGTAGATCTCTCCCAAGATAACAATCAAGGTGTAGATCTCTCCGAAGAAAACCATAAAGGTGTAGATCTCCCCGAAGATAACCATAAAGGTGTAGATGTCCATGACGATAACCATATAGGTCTAGATCTCCCCGAAGATAACCATAAAGGTGTAGATGTCCATGAAGATAACCATATAGGTGTAGATGTCCATGAAGATAACCATATAGGTGTAGATCTCCCCGAAGATAAACATAAAGGTGTAGATCTCTCCGAAGATAACCATAAAGGTGTAGATGTCCCGAAGATAACCATAAAGGTGTAGATCTCTCCGAAGATAACCATAAAGGTGTAGATGTCCATGAAGATAACCATAAAGGTGTAGATCTCCCCGAAGATAACCGTAAAGGTGTAGATCTCCCCAAAGATAACCATAAAGGTGTAGATCTCTCCGAAGATAACCATAAAGGTGTAGATGTCTCCGAAGATAACCATAAAGATGTAGATGTCCATGAAGATAACCATAAAGGTGTAGATGTCCATGAAGATAACCATAAAGGTGTAGATCTCTCCGAAGGTAACCATAAAGGTGTAGATCTCCCCGAAGATAACCATAAAGGGTGTAGATCTCTCCGAAGATAACCGAAAGGTGTAGATCTCTCCGAAGATAAACATAAAGGTGTAGATCTTTACGAAGATAACCATAAAGGTGTAGATCTCTCCGAAGATAACCATAAAGGTGTAGATCTCTCCCGAAGATAACCATAAAGGTGTAGATCTCTCCGAAGATAAACATAAATGTGTAGATCCCCCGAAGATAACCATAAAGGTGTAGATCTTCCAGAAGATAAGATGTCATAAAGGTGTAGATCTCTCCGAAGATAACCATAAAGGTGTAGATCTCTCCGAAGATAACCATAAAGGTGTAGATGTCTCCGAAGATAACCATAAAGGTGTAGATCTCTCCAAGATAACCATAAAGGTGTAGATGTCCATGAAGATAACCATATAGGTGTAGATCTCTCCAGAAGATAACCATAAAGGGTGTAGATGTCCATGAAGATAACCATAAAGGTGTAGATCTCCGAAGATAACCATAAAGGTGTAGATGTCTCCGAAGATAACCATAAAGGTGTACCAAGATAACCATAAAGGTGTAGATCTCTCCGAAGATAACCATAAAGGTGTAGATCTCCCCGAAGATAACCATAAAGGTGTAGATCTCCATGAAGAGAACCATAAAGGTGTAGTTGTCCATGAAGATAACCGATATGAAGAGATCTCCCCGAAGATAACCATAAAGGTGTAGATCTCTCCAAAGATAACCATAAAGGTGTAGATGTCTCCGAAGATAACCATAAGGTGTAGATGTCCATGAAGATAACCATAAAGGTGTAGATGTCCATGAAGATAACCATAAAGGTGTAGATGTCCATGAAGATAACCATAAAGGTGTAGATGTCCATGAAGATAACCATAAAGGTGTAGATGTCCATGAAGATAACCATAAAGGTGTAGATCTCCGTCCATGAAGATAACCATAAAGGTGTAGATCTCTCCGAAGATAACCATAAAGGTGTAGATGTCCGTAATCATAAAGAAGATAACCATAAAGGTGTAGATGTCCCCATAAATGAAGATAAAACCATAAAGGTGTAGATCTCCCCGAAGATAACCATAAAGGTGTAGATCTCCCCGAAGATAACCATAGATCTCGAAGATAACCATAAAGGTGTAGATCTCTGAAGATAACCATAAAGGTGTGGATGTCCATGAAGATAACCATAAAGGTGTAGATGTCTCCGAAGATAACCATAAAGGTGTAGATGTCTCATGAAGATAACCATAAAGGTGTAGATCTCTCCAAAGATAACCATAAAGGTGTAGATCTCATGAAGATAACCATAAAGGTGTAGATGTCTCCAAAGATAACCATAAAGGTGTAGATGTCCATGAAGATAACCATAAAGGTGTAGATGTCCATGAAGATAACCATAAAGGTGTAGATGTCCATGAAGATAACCATAAAGGTGTAGATGTCCATGAAGATAACCATAAAGGTGTAGATGTCCATGAAGATAACCATAAAGGTGTAGATCTCCCCTAACCACAAAGGTGTAGATGTCCATGAAGGTAACCATAAAAGTGTAGATGTCCATGAAGATAACCATGAACGTGTAGATGATGAAGATAACCATATAGGTGTAGATCTCCCGAAGATAACCATAAAGGTGTAGATCTCTCCGAAGATAACCATAAATGTGTAGATCTCTCCCAAGATAACAATCAAGGTGTAGATCTATCCGAAGATAACCATAAAGGTGTAGATCTCCCGAAGATAACCATAAAAGGTGTAGATGTCCATGAAGATAACCATATAGGTGTAGATCTCTCCAAAGATAACCATAAAGGTGTAGATCTCCCCGAAGATAACCATAAAGGTGTAGATGTCCATGACATCTCATGATAACCATAAAGGTGTAGATGTCCATGAAGATAACCATAAAGGTGTAGATCTCCATGAAGATAACCATAAAGGTGTAGATCTCCCGAAGATAACCATAAAGGTGTAGATCTCTCTCGAAGATAACCATAAAGGTTTAGATCTCCGAAGATAACCATGTAGATCTCCCCGAAGATAACCATAAAGGTGTAGATCTCCCGAAGATAACCATAAAGGTGTAGATGTCCATGAAGATAACCATAAAGGTGTAGATGTCCCGAAGATAACCATAAAGGTGTAGATGTCCATGAAGATAACCATAAAGGTGTAGATGTCCATGAAGATAACCATAAAGGTGTAGATGTCATGAAGATAACCATAAAGGTGTAGATCTCCCCGAAGATAACCATAAAGGTGTAGATGTCCATGAAGATAACCATAAAGGTGTAGATGTCCATGAAGATAACCATAAGGTGTAGATCTCCATGAAGATAACCATAAAGGTGTAGATCTCTCCGAAGATAACCATAAAGGTGTAGATGAAGATAACCATAAA
This sequence comes from Doris montereyensis, assembly GCA_037039925.1. Lineage (NCBI taxonomy): Eukaryota > Metazoa > Mollusca > Gastropoda > Nudibranchia > Dorididae > Doris > Doris montereyensis. The sequence goes on along the minus strand of JAXRKP010002504.1, from coordinate 28,170 downwards.
GGTGTAGATCTCTCCGAAGATAACCATAAAGGTGTAGATCTCCATGAAGATAACCATAAAGGTGTAGATCTCCATGAAGATAACCATATAGGTGTAGATCTCCATGAAGATAACCATAAAGGTGTAGATCTCTCCGAAGATAACCATAAAGGTGTAGATCTCTGAAGAAGATAAAGGTGTGGATGTCCATAAAAAGGTGTAGATGTCCATGAAGATAACCATAAAGGTGTAGATCTTTCCATGAAGATAACATAAAGGTGTAGATCTCTTCCGATAACCATAAAGGTGTAGATCTCCCAAGAAAGCATAAAGGTGTGATAAGATAACCATAAAGGTGTAGATCTCTCCGAAGATAACCATAAAGGTGTAGATGTCCATGAAGATAACCATAAAGGTGTAGATCTCCCCGAAGATAACCATAAAGGTGTAGATCTCTCCGAAGATAACCATAAAGGTGTAGATCTCTCCGAAGATAACCATAAAGGTGTAGATGTCCATGAAGATAACCATAAAGGTGATGTCCAGATAACCATCCCATGAAGATAACCATATAGGTGTAGATCTCCGAAGATAACCATAAAGGTGTAGATCTCCCGAAGATAACAAAGAGAGAAGATAAGATCCCATAAGATAACCATAAAGGTGTAGATAGATCTCTCCATGAAGATAACCATAAAGGTGTAGATGTCCCAAAGATAACCATAAAGGTGTAGATCTCTCCATGAAGATAACCATAAAGGTGTAGATGTCCATGAAGATAACCATAAAGGTGTAGATGTCCATGAAGATAACCATAAAGGTGTAGATCTCCCCGAAGATAACCATAAAGGTGTAGATCTCTCCGAAGATAACCATAAAGGTGTAGATCTCTCCGAAGATAACCATAAAGGTGTAGATCTCTCCCGAAGATAACCAAGATAACTATAAAGGTGTAGATCTCCCCAAGATAACCATAAAGGTGTAGATCTTCCGAAGATAACCATAAAGGTGTAGATCTCTCCGAAGATAACCATAAAGGTGTAGATGTCTTCGAAGATAACCATAAAGGTGTAGATGTCTCCAAAGATAACCATAAAGGTGTAGATGTCCATGAAGATAACCATAAAGGTGTAGATGTCCATGAAGATAACCATAAAGGTGTAGATGTCCATGAAGATAACCATATAGGTGTAGATGTCCATGAAGATAACCATAAAGGTGTAGATGTCCATGAAGATAACCATAAAGGTGTAGATGTCCATGAAGATAACCATAAAGGTGTAGATCTCTCAAGATATCCATAAAGGTGTAGATCTCTCCGAAGATAACCATATAGGTGTAAATGTCCATGAAGATAACCATAAAGGTGTAGATCTATCGAAGATAACCATAAAGGTGTAGATCTCTCCGAAGATAACCATAAAGGTGTAGATTTCCCTGAAGATAACCATAAAGGTGTAGATGTCCATGAAGATAACCATATAGGTGTAGATCTCCCCCCGAAGATAACCATAAAGGTGTAGATCTCCCCGAAGATAACCATAAAGTTGTAGATGTCCATGAAGATAACCATAAAGGTGTAGATCTCCATGAAGATAACCATAAAGGTGTAGATGTCCATGAAGATAACCATATAGGTGTAGATTTCCCCGAAGATAACCATAAAGGTGTAGATCTCTCCGAAGATAACCATAAAGGTGTAGATCTCTTCGAAGATAACCATAAAGGTGTAGATCTCTCTGAAGATAAGCGTAAAGGTTTGGATGTCCATGAAGATAACCATAAAGGTGTATATGTCCATGAAGATAACCATAAAGGTGTAGATGTCCATGAAGATAATCATAAAGGTGTAGATGTCCATGAAGATAACCATAAAGGTGTAGATGTCCATGAAGATAGCCATAAACGTGTAGGTGTCCATGAAGATAAATAAACGTGTAGATGTCCATGAAGATAACCATAAAGGTGTAGATGTCCATGAAGATAACCATATAGGTGTAGATCTCCTCGAAGATAACCATAAAGGTGTAGATGTCCATGAAGATAACCATAAAGGTGTAGATGTCCATGAAGATAACCATAAACGTGTAGATGTCCATGAAGATAACCATAAAGGTGTAGATCTCTCCGAAGATAACCATAAAGGTGTAGATCTCTCCGAAGATAACCATAAAGGTGTAGATCTCTCCCAAGATAACAATCAAGGTGTAGATCTCTCCTAAAGACAACCATAAAGGTGTAGATCTCTCCGAAGATAACCATAAAGGTGTAGATGTCCAAGAAGATAACCATATAGGTGTAGATCTCCCGAAGATAACCATAAAGGTGTAGATGTCCCGGAAGATAACCATAAAGGTGTACATGTCCATGACGATAACAATAAAGGTGTAGATCTCCCCGAAGATAACCATAAAGGTGTAGATGTCCATGAAGATAACCATAAAGGTGTAGATGTCCATGAAGATAACCATAAAGGTGTAGATCTCTCCGAAGATAACCATAAAGGTGTAGATCTCTCCGAAGATAACCATAAAGGTGTAGATCTCCCCGAAGATAACCATAAAGGTGTAGATCTCTCCGAAGATAACCATAAAGGTGTAGATGTCTCCGAAGAGGTAATGTCAAGATAAATAATGTAGATGTCCATGAAGATAACCATAAAGGTGTAGATGTCCATGAAGATAACCATAAAGGTGTAGATCTCTCCCGAAGATAACCATAAAGGTGTAGATCTCCCCGAAGATAACCATAAAGGTGTAGATCTCTCATGAAGATAACCATAAAGGTGTAGATCTCTCCGAAGATAACCATAAAGGTGTAGATCTCCATGAAGATAACCATAAAGGTGTAGATCTCTCCGAAGATAACCATAAAGGTGTAGATCGTCCATGAAGATAACCATAAAGGTGTAGATCTCCCGAAGATAACCATAAAGGTGTAGATCTCTCCGAATATAACCATAAATGTGTAGATCTCCATGAAGATAACAATAAAGGTGTAGATCTCTCCGAAGATAACCATAAAGGTGTAGATCTCTCCGAAGATAACCATAAAGGTGTAGATCTCTCCCAAGATAACCATAAAGGTGTAGATCTCTCCGAAGATAACCATAAAGGTGTAGATCTCTTCGAAGATAACCATAAAGGTGTAGATGTCCATGAAGATAACCATATAGGTGTAGATCTCCCGAAGATAACCATAAAGGTGTAGATATCTCCGAAGTTAACCATAAAGGTGTAGATCTCTCCGAAGATAACCATAAAGGTTTAGATCTCCCCGAAGATAACCATAAAGGTGTAGATCTCTCCGAAGATAACCGTATAGGTGTAGATGTCCATGAAGATAACCATAAAGGTGTAGATCTCTCCGAAGATAACCATAAAGGTGTAGATAGGTGTCTCCGAAGATAACCATAAAGATGTAGATGTCCACGAAGATAACCATAAAGGTGTAGATGTCCATGAAGATAACCATAAAGGTGTAGATCTCTCCGAAGATAACCATAAAGGTGTAGATCTCCCCGAAGATAACCATAAAGGTGTAGATGTCCATGAAGATAACCATAAAGGTGTAGATCTCCATGAAGATAACCATAAAGGTGTAGATCTCTCCGAAGATAACCATAAAGGTGTAGATCTCTCCGAAGATAACCATAAAGGTGTAGATCTCCAAAGATAACCATAAAGGTGTAGATCTCTCCGAAGATAACCATAAAGGTGTAGATCTCTCCGAAGATAACCATAAAGGTGTAGATCTCTCCGAAGATAACCATAAAAGGTGTAGATCTCTCCGAAGATAACCATAAAGGTGTAGATCTCTCCGAAGATAACCATAAAGGTGTAGATGTCCATGAAGGTAACCATATAGGTGTAGATCTCCCGAAGATAACCATAAAGATGGAGATGTCCAACCAACCATATAGGTGTAGATGTCCATGAAGATAACCATAAAGGTGTAGATCTCTCCGAAGATAACCATAAAGGTGTAGATGTCTCCGAAGATAACCATAAAGATGTAGATGTCCATGAAGATAACCATAAAGGTGTAGATGTCCATGAAGATAACCATAAATGTGTAGATCTCTCCGAAAATAACCATAAAGGTGTAGATCTCTCCGAAGATAACCATAAAGGTGTAGATCTCTCCGAAGATACCCATAAAGTTGTAGATCTCCCCGAAGATAACCATAAAGGTGTAGATCTCTCCGAAGATAACCGTATAGGTGTAGATCTCCCCGAAGATAACCATAAAGGTGTAGGTCTCTCCGAAGAGAACCATAAAGGTGTAGATGTCTCCGAAGATAACCATATAGGTGTAGATGTCTTCGAAGATAACCATAAAGGTGTAGATGTCTCCAAAGATAACCATAAAGGTGTAGATGTCCATGAAGATAACCATAAATGTGTAGATGTCCATGAAGATAACCATAAAGGTGTAGATGTCCATGAAGATAACCATATAGGTGTAGATGTCCATGAAGATAACCATAAAGGTGTAGATGTCCATGAAGATAACCATAAAGGTGTAGATGTCCATGAAGGTAACCATAAAGGTATAGATCTCTCCAAGATATCCATAAAGGTGTAGATCTCTCCGAAGATAACCATATAGGTGTAAATGTCCATGAAAATAACCATAAAGGTGTAGATCTATCGAAGATAACCATAAAGGTGTAGATCTCTCCGAAGATAACTATAAAGGTGTAGATCTCCCTGAAGATAACCATAAATGTGTACATGTCCATGAAGATAACCATAAAGGTGTAGATCTCCCCGAAGATAACCATAAAGGTGTAGATCTCCCCGAAGATAACCATAAAGTTGTAGATGTCCATGACGATAACCATATAGGTGTAGATCTCCCCGATAACCATAAAGGTGTAGATGTCCATGAAGATAACCATATAGGTGTAGATGTCCCCGAAGATAACCATAAAGGTGTAGATATCTCCGAAGATAACCATAAAGATAATCCCCCGAAGAAACCATAAAGGTGTAGATCTCCCTGAAGATAAGCATAAAGGTGTAGATGTCCATGAAGATAATCATAAAGGTGTAGATGTCCATGAAGATAACCATAAAGGTGTAGATGTCCATGAAGATAACCATAAAGGTGTAGATGTCCATGAAGATAACCATAAAGGTGTAGATGTCCATGAAGATAGCCATAAACGTGTAGATGTCCATGAAGATAACCATAAACGTGTAGATGTCTATGAAGATAACCATAAAGGTGTAGATGTCCATGAAGATAACCATATAGGTGTAGATCTCCCCAAGATAACCATAAAGGTGTAGATGTCCAAGAAGGTAACCATAAAGGTGTAGATGTCCATGAAGATAATCATAAACGTGTAGATGTCCATGAAGATAACCATATAGGTGTAGATCTCCCCGAAGATAACCATAAAGGTGTAGATCTCTCCGAAGATAACCATAAATGTGTAGATGATAACAATCAAGGTGAAGATCTCTGTGAAGATAACCATAAAGGTGTAGATCTCCCGAAGATAACCATAAAGGTGTAGATGTCCATGAAGATAACCATAAAGGTGTAGATCTCTCCGAAGATAACCATAAAGGTGTAGATCTCTCCGAAGATAACCGAAGATAACCATAAAGGTGTAGATGTCCATGACGATAACCATATGTAGATGTCCATAGATAACTCCCCATAAAGAATCTCTCCGATAACCATAAAGGTGTAGATGTCCATGAAGATAACCATAAAGGTGTAGATGTCCATGAAGATAACCATAAGATAGGTGTAGATCTCCCCATGAAGATAACCATAAAGGTGTAGATCTCTCTCCATAAAGGTGTAAGATAACCATAAAGGTATAGATCTCCCCGAAGATAACCATAAAGGTGTAGATCTCTCCGAAGATAACCATAAAGGTGTAGATGTCTCCGAAGATAACCATAAAGATGTAGATGTCCATGAAGATAACCATAAATGTGTAGATGTCCATGAAGATAACCATAAAGGTGTAGATCTCTCCGAAGGTAACCATAAATGTGTAGATCTCCCCGAAGATAACAGTAAATGTGTAGATCTCTCCGAAGATAACCATAAAGGTGTAGATCTTTCCGAAGATAACCATAAAGGTGTAAATCTCTCCGAAGATAACCATAAAGGTGTAGATCTCTCCGACGATAACCATAAAGGTGTAGATCTATCCGAAGATAACCATAAAGGTGTAGATCTCTCCGAATATAACCATAAAGGTGTAGATCTCTCCGAAGATAACCATAAAGGTGTAGATCTCTCCGAAGATAACCATAAAGGTGTAGATCTCTCCCAAGATAACCATAAAGGTGTAGATCTCTCCGAAGATAGCCATAAAGGTGTAGATCTCTCCAAAGATAACCATAAAGGTGTAGATCACGATAACTGTATAGGTGTAGATCTCTCCGAAGATAACCGTATAGGTGTAGATGTCCATCCCGAAGATAACCATATAGGTCTAGATCTCTAGATTCCAGAAGATAACCATACAGGTATAGATGTCCATGAAGATAACCATAAAGGTGTAGATGTCCATGAAGATAACCATAAAGGTGTAGATCTCCCCGAAGATAAACATAAATGTGCAAAAGGTGTAGATCCGAAGATAACCATAAAGGTGTAGATCTCTCCATGAAGATAACCATAAAGGTGTAGATCTCTCCGAAGATACCCATAAAGGTGTAGATCTCCCCGAAGATAACCATTAATGTGTAGATCTCCCAGAAGATAACCGTATAGGTGTAGATTTCCCCGAAGATAACCATAAAGGTGTAGGTCTCTCCGAAGAGAACCATAAAGGTGTAGATGTCTCCGAAGATAACCATATAGGTGTAGATGTCTTCGAAGATAACCATAAAGGTGTAGATGTCCATGAAGATAACCATAAAGGTGTAGATGTCCATGAAGATAACCATAAAGGTGTAGATGTCCATGAAGATAACCATAAAGGTGTAGTTGTCCATGGAGATAACCATAAAGGTGTAGATGTCCATGAAGATAACGATAAAGGTGTAGATGCCCATCAAGATAACCATATAGGTGTAGATCTCCCCGAAGATAACCATAAAGATGTATAGCTCCCCGAAGATAACCATAAAGGTGTAAATCTCTCCGAAGATAACCATAAAGGTGTAGATGTCTCCGAAGATAACCATAAAGGTTTAGATCTCTCCGAAGATAACCATAACGGTGTAGATCTCTCCGAAGATAACCATAAAGGTGTAGATATCCATGAAGATAATCATAAAGGTGTAGATGTCCATGAAGATAACCATAAAGGTGTAGTTGTCCATGAAGATAACCATAAAGGTGTAGCTATCCATGAAGATAACCATAAAGGTGTAGATCTCCCGAAGATAACCATAAAGGTGTAGATCTCCCCGAAGATAACCATAAAGGTGTAGATGTTCCCGAAGATAACCATAAAGGTGTAGATGTCCATGAAGATAACCATAAAGGTGTAGTTGTCCATGAAGATAACCATAAAGGTGTAGTTGTCCATGAAGATAACCATAAAGGTGTAGTTGTCCATGAAGATAACCATATAGGTGTAGATGTCCATGAAGATAACCATAAAGGTGTAGTTGTCCATGAAGATAACCATAAAGGTGTAGATGTTCCCGAAGATAACCATAAAGGTGTAGTTGTCCATGAAGATAAACCATAAAGGTGTAGATGTCCATGAAGATAATCATAAAGGTGTAGATGTCCATGAAGATAACCATAAAGGTGTAGATGTCCATGAAGATAACCATAAAGTTGTAGATGTCCATGAAGATAATTATAAAGGTGTAGATGTCCATGAAGATAACCATAAAGGTGTAGATCTCCCCGAAGATAACCATAAAGGTGTAGATCTTCCCGAAGATAACCATAAAGGTGTAGATCTCCCCGAAGATAACCATAAAGGTGTAGATCTCCCCGAATACAAAAGATTTTGCTGTAGATCACACTGGCCATAAAGCGTATAAGTGTTGACCTTCCTGACGATAAACTCTTTAGGTGTAGATTTCCCTGAAGATAAATCATTTTGTTATAGGTCTCCATGACGATAAACCTTATCGGTGTAGGTCTTCCTGACGATAAGCTTCTGGACTGTAAATCCTACACGTGTAGATTTGGATGACGTCAAACCCTATAGATGTAGATGTCACTGAAGATAAACCCTATAGGTGTAGATATC
>JAXRKP010002504.1:12500-15000 GCA_037039925.1 Doris montereyensis | reverse complement strand
CATATATACACACATACATATATACAAACATAAAAGATACATACCAACATACATACATATATACAAACATACATAAATACATGTATATATACAAACATACATACACACCTTGCAAGCACACGCATACCTATGCATACATACATGCATGCATGCATGCAAGCATACATATATTTATACATAAATACATACATACATACATACGCACATACATACATACATGCATGCGTGCATGCATATACACATACATACATACATACATACATACATACATACATACATAAATACATACACATACATATGTACATATAAATATATATAGATAGGCACGTACATGCAATCTTAGGTACATACAAACTTTCATACATGCACACATACAAACATACATACATACATAAATACATGCATGCATGCACACATACATACATCAATACATAAAGGCATGCAAACATAGATACATACTTACATACATATATAATTACATACATACATACATAAACACATAAATACAGACATGCATATTCACATACATAGATTGACATATTATACATACTTATTTACATATATAAATATATACATACGTATATAGAAACCGACATACATACAAATAAACATACATATTTACACACATTCATACAAATATACATATATACATACATAAATACAAACATACGTACAAAAATGTATGTGTATATGTATACATACATACTAAAACATACATACAGCCATACACACAAACATACACATACATGGAACATACACACATACATATATAAATATATGTACAGACATACATACCTACATACAAACATAGATACATGTACACATACATATATACATACAAACATATATACATACATATAAAAATACATATATACAAATCTACACACAAGCATGCATACATGCAACAATACAATCATAGATACAAACATACAAACATACAGACAAACATACATATATACAAACATATAAACAAAGGTACATACATACATACATACATAGATACATAACTACATACATAAATGCATTCATCGATACATACATGCATACATACATACATATATATTGATATGCATACATACATACTTATATACATACATATATACATACATACACACATGCATACATACATACATACATACATACATACATACATACATACATACATACATACATACCTTACACATATAGACAGACAGACAGACAGACATACAGACAGCAGAAAGATAGACTGACAGAGAATCATACATATATACATACATACAAACAAACATACATATATACAAAGATACACACATACATGCATGCATACAAACATACATACGTGCAAAAATATATACATACATAAATACATACATACAAACCTACATACATACAAACAAACATACTTACATACATACAAACTTACATAGATACATACATACTTACACGAAATTCATCAAGGTAATTGTATCAGGATTGAGATAATCATTGTTGCACAATTTGTCTATTTTACAGAAAATACCGTTGCTGGCTGTGCCGTGTTGCTTTGTCTAATAACCGTTGCGTTGTAGACTGCCACTGTAATGATGACCAAAAGTGTGACTTCACAAAGGGCCCAAAACCGTTTGCTTGCGTGGACAAGACAAACTAAGCAGATGGCCAGTTTGACTACCAGCTAATGTACATTATATCTTTCACGCTGCCTCAAGGACCACTGCACCACGACCACCATAGCTGACATCTAGGTTTTAAATAGCCTGCCTTATGTTTTTAACGTAGGAATTGTAAGATCAAATCAGTATTTGAGTTTATTTGACCACCAACAAAAGAAACATCGTTTGCCTGTGAAAGAGGAAATTCTTTTCGCGTTACTAGATAAAGTATTTCGATATACAGTCATTACAACCTCAGTATCGAGTATAAACTCGATCTAATATTCGTACTTGATATTATCCATACCACACAGTAGTATCGGAGTTTACTGCAGTCAAACTTTGAGACACTCAACTCTATAATAAAGAAAAATCATAATGTACCATCATCTTCGAGTATGCTTGTCATTTATATTTTTTGTCATCATGGTTCCCATGTTTGTCATTTATATTCTATGTCATCTTGGCTCCATGTTTGTCATTTATATTCTATGTTACGTTTCATTATTTAAAACCGATATAAACTCCGGCTCTATATGGGTCATAACGGTCTTGAAGGAATTTTACTATAGTTGGGGGGGGGGTGGGAGACATCGAGATGAAAACAAATGTATTATTTGAAATACTGCAATGCGCCTGAGTCAAGTGAGTAAAGTAGGAGTGAAGTATATTTCTTAAGACTACAAAAGTTGTGAAGAAACAAACAACGCCCACCTACGTGGGGTTTGAACCAGAGTCGTCGTGGTGACCAACTCACAACACTACGGTTTCCATAAAACACCTTCATTCAATAACAATAGCTTCAATAATAATAATAACAATAATAATAATAGTAATAATAATAATAATAATAATAATAATAATAATAA
>JAXRKP010002504.1:0-7500 GCA_037039925.1 Doris montereyensis | reverse complement strand
GAAAATCACCATTATAACTACAATACACTTGAAAAATCACCATTATAACTACAATACACTTGACAATCACCATTATAACTACAATACACTTGACAACCACCATTATAACTACAATACACTTGACAACCACCATTAGAACTACAATACACTTGAAAATCATCATTATAACTACAATACACTTGAAAATCACCATTATAACTACAGTACCTAAATACAACCATCATTATAACTACAATACACCTAACAATCATCATTATAACCACAATACACTTGACAACCACCATTATAACTACAATACACCAAGTGTGAATCATTAGCCAGCAAGAACTGGAGAAAGATGTGGTCAAATTCTTAGTTCAAAGAACCTAACAGGCTAATGTACTGTATGCTCTCCATGGAGTTTAAATTAAAGGGCCTGCGGAGAGGATAGATAAGATACCGTTGATGAACCTGCATCTGTGTTTGAATAATGAAAATAAAATCCGTGTATCGACAACAGTGTAGACTTGTAAGCAGTAAACTATCTAAAATTATAACTCACAAATTATTTCGGCCACCTAAAAGCTATACTCAACACGAAAGCATGCTATCTCTAAACTGGAACTAACAATACCAAGAAAATATTTTCAACCGTCCGCGTGGCTGAAACCAACTAGCTTTTGGTTTGAGAGAGCCACAGAGTCACTTCTAACATTGCACAGCTTTTTAGCATCATCAGTATAGTCCAGTTAAGACACACACTCATATGACGAACAATCGGATAAGACAAAAGTTTCTCTCCAAGCTACCAAATATATCGCTGTAGTTCTCGTTACAAAACACCTCTGTAGGTGTAGATCTACTTGAAGATAAACCATATCCAGTGTAATTGTCCCTGAAGATAAACTCTATGGGTGTAGATCTCCCTGAAGATAAACCTTATCGGTGTAGAATTTCGTGACGATAAACCCTATAGGTGTAGATTTTCTTGAGGACAAACTATATAGGTATAGATCTCCCTGACGCTAAGTCATATAGGTGTAGATCTTCCGTACGATATACCCTTTAGATATAGATATTCCTGAAGATAAACCCTACAAGTGTAGATCTCTCTGAAGATAAAATCTATCGGTGTAGATTGCCATAAAGATAAACCCTATAGGTGTAGATCTTCCTGACGATCAACCATATAAATGTAGATGCTACTGACAAGAAACCCTAGTGTGTAGATCTTCCTGAGTATACACCCTATAGATGTAGATCTTTCGACGATAAACCCTATAGGTGTAGATGTTCCCAACGATAAATAGATGTAGATGTTCCCAACGATAAACCCTAGATGTAGATGTTCCCAACGATAAACCCTATGGTGTAAGTGTAGATGTTCCCAACGATAAACCATAGGTGTAGATGTTCCCAACGATAAACCCTATAGGTGTAGATGTTCCCAACGATAAACCCTATAGGTGTAGATGTTCCCAACGATAAACCCTATAGGTAGATGTTCCCAACGATAAACCATATAGGTGTAGATGTTCCCAACGATAAACCATACAGGTGTAGATGTTCCCAACGATAAACCCTATAGGTGTAGATGTTCCTAACGATAAACCCTATAGGTGTAGATGTTCCCAACGATAAACCCTATAGGTGTAGATGTTCCCAACGATAAACCATATAGGTGTAGATGTTCCCAACGATAAACCCAGCGGTGTAGATGTTCCCAACGATAAACCATATCGGTGAAGATCTCCGTGAAGATAAACCCAGCGGTGTAGATCTCCTGAAGATAAACCCTATCGGTGAAGATCTCCGTGAAGATAAATATCAGTGAAGATCTCCGTGAAGATAAAACCCTATCAGTGAAGATCTCCGTGAAGATAAACCCTATCGGTGAAGATATCCATGAAGATAACCCTATTGGTGAAGGTGTCCTCTCTCAATGAAGATAAAGATACACCCTATCGGTGAAGATGTCCATGAAGACAACCCTATCGGTGAAGATGTCCATGAAGATACACCCTATCGGTAAAGATGTCCATGAAGATAACCCCTCGGTGAAGATGTCAATGAAGATACACTCTATCGGTGAAGATGTCCATGAAGATAAACCCTATCCCGGTGAAGATGTCCATGAAGATAAACCCTATCGGTGAAGATGTCCATGAAGATACACCTATCGGTGAAGATGTCCATGAAGATAACCCTCTCGGTGAAGATGTCCATGAAGATAACCCTATCGGTGAAGATGTCCATGAAGATAACCCTATCGGTGAAGATGTCCATGAAGATAACCCTATCGGTGAAGATGTCCCTGAAGATAACATGAAGATGTCCATCAAGATAACCCTATCGGTGAAGATGTCCATGAAGATAAGCTCTCGGTGAAGATGTCCATGAAGATAACCCTATCGGTGAAGATGTCCATGAAGATAACCCAATCGGTGAAGATGTCCATGAAGACAGCCCTATCGGTGAAGATGTCCATGAAGATAAGCCTATCAGTGAAGATGTCCATGAAGATAACCCTATCGTTGAAGATGTCCCTATCGGTGAAGATAAGCTCTATCGGTGAAGATGTCCATGAAGATAAACCCTATCGGTGAAGATGTCCATGAAGATAACCCTATCGGGGAAGATGTCAATGAAGATAACCTATCGGTGAAGATGTCCATGAAGATAACCCTATCGGTGAAGATGTCCATGAAGACAACCCTATCGGTGAAGATGTCCATGAAGACAACCCTATCGGTGAAGATGTTCATGAAGATAACCCTATCGGTGAAGATGTCCATGAAGATAAACCCTATCGGTGAAGATCTCCATGAAGATAACCCTATCGGTGAAAATGTCCATTAAGATAACCCTATCGGTGAAGATGTCCATGAAGATAACCCTATCGGTGAAGATCTCCATGAAGACAACCCTATCGGTGAGATGTTCCTGAAGATAAAAGAAATCGGTGAAGATGTCCATGAAGATTAACCCTATAGGTGTAGATCTCCATGTAGATAACCCTATCGGTGAAGATGTCCATGAAGATAAACCTATTGGTGAAGATGTCCATAAAGATAAACCCTATTGTATATTGTAGATGTCCATAAAGATAAACCCTATGGTTTAGATGTTCATAAAGATAAACCCTATTTTTGTAGATGTCCTTAAAGATAAACCATATCGGTGTATATGTCACTGAAGACAAAACCCTATAAGTGTATATGTCCCTTAAGATAAACTATAGAGGTATAGATGTCCCTAAAGATAAAACCTATCAGTGTGGATGTACCTGAAGATAAACTCTATGGGTGTACATCTCCTTGAAGATAAACCCTAGCGGTGAAGATGTCCATCAAGATAAAGCCAATCGGTGTAGATCTCCCTGAAGATAAACCCTAGAGGTAAAATCTGCCTGAAATTAAACCCTATCTTTGAAGATGTCTATGAAAAACAACTATTGATGTCGATCTTCTCGAAGATGTCCATGAAGAGAAATCCTATAGGTGTGATCTCCTCAAGATCAAACGTAGCCGTGTAGATCTCCTCTGAATATAAACACTATCGTTGAAGATGTCACTGAAGAGAAACCATATAGATGAAGATCTCTGAAGATAAAACCCTATTGATGTGTAGATCGCCATAAAGATAAACTCCTATCAAACGGTGTAGATCTTCCTGACGATAAGCCCTATAGGTGTAGATGTCCTTGAAGATACACCCTATATGTGTAGATTTCTCTGAAGATAAACTCTCTGATGGTGAAGATGTCAATGAAGATACATCATATCGGTGTAGACCTGAAGATCAAATGTAGTGGTGGAGATCTCCATGACGTTAAATCCTATAGGTGTAGATATCCTTGAAAAATCAACCGTAGCGGTGTAGATCTCCCTGATGATAAACCCTAACGGTGAAGCTCCATAAAGATAAACCCTATAGGTTTAGATCTCTCTGAAGATAACAATATAGGTGTAGATCTCTATGAAGATAAACCAAATCGGTGTAGATCTTCCTGACGATAAAACTTATAGATGTAGATGTCCCTGAAGATACATCTTATAGGTGTAGATTTCCCTGAAGATAAACCCTATCGGTGAAGATGTCAATGAAGATACATCCTATATGTGTAGATTTCCTTGAAGATAAACCTATCGGTGCAGATGTCAATATAGATAATCCTATAAGTGTAGGTCTCCCTGAAGATAAACCTATCGGTGTAGATGTCAATGAAGATACATCCTATAAGTGTAGGTCTCCTGAAGATAAACCCTATCAGTGTAGATGTCCATGAAGATAAACCCTATCGGTGTAGATGTCAATGAAGATACATCCTATAAGTGTAGGTCTCCTTGAAGATAAACCCTATCGGTGTAGATGTCCATGAAGTTAAACCCTATCGGTGTAGATGTCAATGAAGATACATCCTATAAGTGTAGGTCTCCCTGAAGATAAACGCTATCGGTGTAGATGTCCATCAAGATAAACCCTATCGGTGTAAATGTCCATGAAGATAAACCCTATCGGTGTAGATGTCCATGAAGATAAACCCTATCGGTGTGAAATGTCCATGGAGATAAACCCTATCGGTGAAGATGTCCATGAAGATAAACCCTATCGGTGTGAAATGTCCATCAAGATAAACCCTATCAGTGTAAATGTCCATGAAGATAAACCCTATCGGTGTAAATGTCCATGAAGATAAACCCTATCGGGGTAAATGTCCATGAAGATAAACCCTATCGGTGTGAAATGTCCATGAAGATAAACCCTATCGGTGTAAATGTCCATGAAGATAAACCGTATCGGTGCAGATGTCCATGAAGATAACCCTATCGGTGTAAATGGCAATGAAGATACAACCTATCGGTGTAGATGTACCTGAAAATAAACCCTATGGGTGAAGACCTACCTGAAAATAAGCCATATCGGTGTAGATCTTTCTGACGATACACTCTATAGGTGTATATATCCATGAAATAACCATCAAGGTGTAGATGTCCCTGAAGATAAACATATCAGTGTAGATCTCCACGAATACAAAGCCTTCGCCTTGGTATAGGTGTAGACCTTCCTGGCGATAAACTCTTCAGGTGTAGATCTCCCTGAAAGACAAAACCCTATCGTTTTAGATATACCTGAAGATAAACCCTATAGGTGTAGAACTCCTTGAACAAAAAACTTCCTATGTGTAGATCACCCTGAAGATAAATCCTATCGGTGAGGATGTCCATGAAAATAAACCCTACCGGTGTAGGTCTTTCTGACGATAAACTCTATAGATGTAGATATTTCTGACGATATACTCTATGGGTGTAGATATTTCTGACGATATACTCTATAGGAGTACATCTTCTGGACTATAAATCCTACACATGTAGATTTCCATGACGTCAAACCCTATAGATGTAGATTTCACTGAAGATAAACCCTATCGGTGTAGATATCCCTTAAGTTAAACCCTATCGGATGAGATGTTCATGAGATAAACCCTATAAGTGTAGATATCCCTTAAGTTAAACCATATCGGAGTAGATATCCCTTACGTTAAACCCTGTCGGAGTAGATATCATAAGTTAAACCCTATCGGAGTAGATATCCCTTAAGTTAAACCCTATCGGAGTAGATATCCCTTAAGTTAAACCCTACCGGAAAAGATATTCATGAAGATAAACCCTATCGGAGTAGATGTTCATGAAGATAAACCCTATCGGAGTAGATATTCATGAAGATAAACCCTATCGGAATAGATGTTCATGAAGTTAAACCCTATCGGTGTAGATGTTCATGATGATAAACCCTATAGGTGTAGATATCCTTTAAGTTAAAACCTATAGGTGAAGATGTCAATGGAAATAAACTCTACCACTGTTACATCGCCCTGATGATAAACTCTATAGGTATAGATCTTCCTGAGGATAAACCCCATAGATGTAGATCTTCCCTGACTATAAACCCTAAAGGTGTATATCTCCTGCCGATTTACCATACAGGTGTAGATCTTCCTGACGATAAGGCCTATAGGTGTAAATCTCCCTGACGATAAATCATACAGATGTAGATCTTCTTGACGATAAGGCCTATAGGTGTAAATCTCCCTGACGATAAATCATACAGATGTAGATCTTCCTGACGATAAATCATACAGATCTAGATCTTCCTGACGATAAATCATACAGATGTAAATCTCCCTGACGATAAATCATACAGATGTAGATCTTCCTGACAATAAGGCCTATAGGTGTAAATCTCCCTGACGATAAATCATACAGATGTAGATCTTCCTGACGATAAGGCCTATAGGTATAAATCTCCTGACGATAAATCATACAGATGTAGATCTTCCTGACGATAAGGCCTATAGGTGTAAATCTCCCTGACGATAAATCATACAGATGCAGATCTTCCTGACAATTAGGCCTATAGGTGTAAATCTCCCTGACGATAAATCGTACACATGTAGATCTTCCTGACAATAAGGCCTATAGGGTGTAAATCTCCTGACGATAAATCATACAGATGTAGATCTTCCTGACGATAAATCATCATACAGATGTAGATCTTCCTGCGATAAGGCCTATAGGTGTAAATCTCCCTGACGATAAATCATACAGATGTAGATCTTCCTGACGATAAGGTATATAGGTGTAAATCTCCCTGACGATACATCATACAGATGTAGATCTTCCTGACGATAAGGTATATAGGTGTAAATCTCCGTGACAATAAATCATACAGATGTAGATCTTCCTGACGATAAGGCCTATAAGTGTAAATCTTCCTGACGATAAATCATACAGATGTAGATCTTCCTGACGATAAGGCCTATAGGTTTAGTCCCTGACGATAAATCATACAGATGTAGATTTTCCTCAAGATAAACACTATAAGTGTAAATACCGCCTTAGGATAAACCCTTTTGGTGTAGATTTCCCTGAAGATAAACCTATAGATGTAGATGTCCCTGAAGATAAACCATATTGATGAATACACAGATACCTGCATACCACGATACATAATACATACATTTATTCATGCATACTTACACATACTCATTTATTCATGAATATATATATATATATATATATATATATATATATATATATATATATATATATATATATATATATATATATATATATATACACATACATTAACACATGTATACATACATACATACATACATACATACATACATACATACATACATACATACATACATACATACATACATACATACATACATACATACATACATACATACATACATACATACATACATACATACATGGAAATTCAAGGTAATTGTAGCAAGACATCCCTAACTGCATACATAAATACATCCATCCACAGCATACTCTCAACCCATCCATACATATACATCCATTAATTCATCCATGAATGCATACATAAATACATATATACATCCATTAAGCCATACATGTGTCCATCTATACATACAAAGACATCCGTACATCCATTCATGCATTCATCAATGCATCCATAAATACATACATCGATCTATAC
>JAXRKP010002503.1:0-47894 GCA_037039925.1 Doris montereyensis | reverse complement strand
ATATCACTACGCCGCCTCAATCGTCCTCTAATTCGATATATTATGTGACCTCAATCGTCCTCTAATTCGATATCACTACGCGGCCTCAATCGTCCTCTAATTCCAGATCACTACGGCCTCAATCGGCCTCTAATTCGATATCACTACGCGGCCTCAATCGTCCTCTAATTCGATATCACTACGCGGCCTCAATCGTCCTCTAATTCGATATCACTACGCGGCCTCAATCGTCCTCTAATTCGATATCACTACGCGGCCTCAATCGTCCTCTAATTCGATATCACTACGCTGCCTCAATCGTCCTCTAATTCGATATCACTACGCGGCCTCAATCGTCCTCTAATTCGATATCACTACGCGGCCTCAATCGTCCTCTAATTCCATATCACTACGCGGCCTCAATCGTCTTCTAATTCGATATCACTACGCGGCCTCAATCGTCTTCTAATTCGATATCACTACGCGGCCTCAATCGTCTTCTAATTCGATATCACTACGCGGCCTCAATCGTCCTGTAATTCGATATCATTCCGCCTGAAGTAGTACCTACCATACATAAAGAAATAGTACGTACGAAACCTACAGAAGTAATACCTACCAGGCATAAAAAGTGGTACCTACCAGACGTAAAGAAGTAGTACCTACCGGACATAAAGAAGTAGTACCAACCAGACATAAAGAAATAGTTCCTACAAGACAGAAAAAAGTAGTACCTACCAGGTATAAAAAAGTAGTTCCTACCAGACAGTAAAGAAGTAGTACCCACCAGGTATAAAAAAGTAGTACCTACCAGACGTAAAGAAGTAGTACCTACCGGACATAATGAAGTAGTACCCACCAGACATAAAGAAATAGTTCCTACAAGACAGAAAAAAGGAGTACCGGTAAGCAGACAGGTAAAGAAGTAGTACCAGCAAGACATAAAGAAATAGTTCTTACAAGACAGAAAAAAGTAGTACCTACCAGACATAAAGAAGTAGTACCTACGAGACATTAAGAAGTAGTACCTACCATACATAAAGAAATAGTACCTACCAGGCATAAAAAAGTAGTATCTACCAGACGTAAAGTAGTACCTACCGGACATGAAAAAAGTAGTACCCACCAGACATAAAGAAATAGTTCCTACAAGACATTGAAAAAAGTAGTACCTACCAGACATAAAGAAGTAAGTACCTACGAGACATAAAGTAGTACCTAGCAGACATAAAGAAATAGTTCCTACAAGACAGGAAAAAGTAGTACCTACCGACATAAAGAGATAGTACCTACCAGACATAAAGAAGTAGTACCTACAGACATAAAGACGTTGTACTTACCAGACATATCTTGTTTTTGATTTTCTTTTTTTGTCTTTGGTCTTCTTTTCTTGTGTTTTGTCTTGTTTTTCGTTTTTTGTCTTGGTCTTTTTTCTTGTCTTTGGTCTTTTACGGTCTTCTTTTGTCCTTGTTCTTGTTTTTTGTCTTTCGTGTTCTATTTTGTCTTTGTTCTTCTTGGTCTTCTTCTTTTCTTGTATTCCGTCCCCTCTTTTTCAGTTTTTTTGGTCTTTTTAAAATTCCATATCACTACGCCTCAATTGGCCTCTAATTTGATATCACTACACGGCTTGAATCGTCCTCTAATTCGATATCCTTACGCGGCCTCAAACGTCATCTAATTCGATATCACTACGTGACCTCAATCGTCCTCTAATTCGATATCACTACGCTGCCTCAATCGTCCTCTAATTCGATATCACTACGCGGCCTCAATTGTCCTCTTTCGATTCCATATCACTACGCCGCCTCAATCGTCCTCTAATTCGATATATTATGTGACCTCAATCGTCCTCTAATTCGATATCACTACGCGGCCTCAATCGTTCTTTAATTGTATATGACTACGCGACCTCAATCGTTGCCTACCAGACATAAAGAAGTATTACCTACGAGACATAAAGAAGTAGTACCTAACTCACATAAAGTACCTACCAGACGTAAAGAAGTAGTACCTACCGGACATAAAGAAGTAGTACCCACCAGACATAAAGAAATAGTTCCTACAAGACAGAAAAAAGGAGTACCTACTAGACATAAAGAAGTAGTACCTACGAGACATAAAAGAGAGAGTACCTAGCAGACATAAAGAAATAGTTCCTACAAGACAGAAAAAAGTAGTACCTACCGGACATAAAGAAATAGTACCTACCAGACATAAAGAAGTAATACCTACCAGACATCAAGACGTTGTACTTACCAGACATATCTTGTTTTTTGATCTTCTTTTTTGTCTTTGGTCTTCTTTCTTGTGTTTGGTCTTCTTTTCTTGTGTTTGGACTTCTTTTCTTGTGTTTGGTCTTCTTTTTTTTCAATACATATCAACATGCAAGTAGTACCCACCAGACATAAAGTAGTCCCTACCTGGTCTTTTCTTGTCTTTTTGGTCTTCTTTTCTTGTGTTTGGTCTTTTTCTTGTTTGTGGTCTTCTTCTTGTCTTGGTTTTTGTGTGTCTTGATCATTTTTTGTATGTGGTCTTCTTTTCTTGTCTTTGGTCTTCTTTTTGTCTTTGGTCTTCTTCTTGTCATTGGTATCTTTTTTGTATTTGTTCTTCTTATTTCTCGTTTTTTGGTATTCCTTTTTTGTCTTGGTCTTTGCTTGTCTTTGAACCTTTTCGAACCCCTTTGAACCCCTTTGAACCGCTTCGAACCCCTTTCAACGCCTTTGAACCCTTTTGAACCCCTTTGAACGCCTTTGAACCCCTTTGAACCCCCTGGAACCCTTTTCAACGCCTTTTGAACCCCTTTGAACCCTTTGAACCCCTTCGAACCCCTTCGAACCCCATCGAACTCCTTTGAACCCTTTTGCACCCCTTTGAACCGTTTCGCCCCTTTGAAAGCATATTTGAACCCATTTGAACCCCTTTGAACCCCTTTGAACCCCATTGAACCTATTTAAACCTATTTTTTTTGAACCCCATTGAACCCCATTGAACCCCATTGAACCCCATTGAACCCATTGAACCCCATTGAACCCCATTGAACCCCATTGAACCCCATTGAACCCCATTGACCCCATTAAACCCCATTAAACCCCTTTGAACCCCTTTCAACCCTTTTTAACCCCATTGAACCCCATCACCTTTTGAACCCCATTAAACCCCACATTTAACCCGATTGAACCGCATTTAACCCCATTTAACCCCCATTTCTCAATCGCTCTCAACACTCACAATCGCTCTCAATCGCTCTCAATGCTCTCAATCGCTCTCAATCGCTCTTAATCACTCTCAAACGCTCTCCAATCGCTCTCAATCCCTCTTGAGTCCTCTTAGTCCCTCTTATTCCCTCTTAATCCCATTTAATCCCTCTT
Organism: Doris montereyensis; assembly: GCA_037039925.1. Taxonomy (NCBI): domain Eukaryota; kingdom Metazoa; phylum Mollusca; class Gastropoda; order Nudibranchia; family Dorididae; genus Doris; species Doris montereyensis. The sequence continues at coordinate 44,547 of JAXRKP010002503.1, read as the reverse complement.
AAATGCTCTTTGAACCCCATTGAATCGCTTTGAATCGCTTCAATCCCTTTCAATCGCTTTCAACCCCTTTTAATCACCTTTAATCCTCTGAACCATTTGATTCCCTTAACCCCTTTAACCCCTTTGAACCCCTCTGAACCCATTTAACCCCCTCTTAATCCCTTTGAACCCCATTTAACCCCTTTTAATCCTACGCGGCCTCAACCCCTTTGGATATCACTACGTGAACCCAATTGTCCCCTTTGATACACCTTTGAACCCCTTCAATCCCTTTAGTGCGGATACCTCATTGAGCCCCATTGTCCTCTGATGAACCCCTTCGAACCCCTTTGAACCTCTAATTCGATACCCCATGTGACCCCATTGAACCCCTACTGGATATCCCTTTGAACCCCTTTGACTTCTTTGAACTTTCTGAACCCCTTTGACCCCTTCGTACTCCTTCAGACATAAAGAAGTCCTTAACCCTTTTGCAGACATTTGAAGCCCTTTGACGGATGAAGAAGTTAAAACTTTGAACCCCTTTGAAGTAGTTTGAACCCCATCGAACCCCTTTGAACCCTTTTAGACATTTTGAAATGTTCCATTGAACCCCATCGAACCCCTTCAACCCCATTAAAACCCATAAAGAGATTGAACCCCATTGAACCCCATTAAAGACAATTTAACCACATTCAACCCCTTTAACCCCATTTAAAGAAGTAATCTCAATCGCTCATCAATCGTTGTAATCGCTCAATCTTGTTTTGATCTTCCTTTTTTTGTCTTTGGTCTCTCAATCACTCTCAATCGCTCTCAATCTTGTCTCCAAACTCCCTCTTAGTCCTCTTGGTCCCTCTTATTCCCTCATAATCCCTCTTAATCCCCGCTTAAATGCTCTTTGACCCACCATTGAACCGTAGTTGAACCGGTCTTTTCCCTTTCAACGCCTTTGAACCCCCTTTGGTCTTTTTTTCTTGTTTCAGGGTCCCCTTTGAACCCCTTTGAACCCCTTTGTGTGTTTGAACCCATTTGAACCCCTTTTTTTCCCTTTTGGTTTGAACCCCTTTTTTGGTTTGAACCCCTTTGAATCCTTTTGTATTTGTTCTTTTGAATCCTTTGAACACCTTCTGAACCCCTTCGTCTCCCTTTTGAACCCTTTCGAACCCTCATTGAGCCCCATTGAACCCCATTGAACCCCTTTTCAACCCTTTGAACCCCTTTGAACCCTTTTGAACCCCTTTGAACCCTTTTGAACCCCTTTGAACCACTTTGTACCCCTTTGAACCCGTTTGAACCCATGGAACCCAATTGAACCCCAATGAACCCAATTGAACCTCATTGAACCCCATTGTTATTAAACCCCATTAATCCCAATAGACCCCTTTGAATCTTTGAACCCCATCGAATCCCTTTGAACCCCTATGAACCCTTTTGAACCCCATTGAACCCATCGAACCCTTTGAACCCATTCAAGCCCCATTTAACCCCATTTAAACCCCATTTAACCCCATTTCTCAATCGCTCTCACTCGCTCTCACTCATTGTCGTCATCTCAATCGCTCTCAATCGCTCTCAATCGCTCTCAATCCTCTTAATCCTCTTAATCCCTCTTAGTCCCTCTTCATCCGTCTTAATCCGTCTTAATCTATCTTAATCTATCTTAATCCGTCTTAATCCCTCTTAATCCGTCTTAATCCGTCGTAATTCGTCTTAATCCGTCTTAATCGTTTTAATCCGTCTTGATCCCCATTGAACCCCATTGAACCCCTTCGAACCCCCTTGAACCCCTTTGAACCCCTTTGAACCCCATTGAACCCCATTGAACCCCTTTGAACCCCTTTGAATCCTTTTGACTCCTTTGAACTTTCTGAACCCCTTTGAATCCGTTTAAACCCCTTTGAACCCCTTTGAACGCCCTTATACCCCTTTGAACCCCTTTGAACCCCTTTGAACCCCTTCGAACCCTTCGAACCCCATCGAACTCTTTTGAGCCCCTTTGAACCCTTTGGAACCCCATGGAACCCCTTCGAACCCCTTTGAACCCCTTTGAACCCCTGTGAACCCCTTTGAACCCCTTTGAACCCCTTTAAACCCTTTGAACCCCTTTGACCCCTTTGAACCCCTTTGAACCCATTTTAACCCTTTTGAATGAACCCCTTTGAACCCCTTTGAACCCTTTTGAACCCTTTGAACCCCTTCGAACCCCTTCGAACCCAATCGAACCCTTTTGAGCCCCTTTGACCCCTTTTGAACCCCATGGAACCCATTTGAACCCCTTTGAACCCTTTTGAACCCCTTTAAAGCCCTTTGAACCTCTTTGAACCCCTATGAACCCCTTTGAACCCCGTTGAACCGCTTTGAACCCCTTTAAACCCCTTTGAACCCCTTGAAACCCATTTGAACCCCTTTGAACCCCTTTGAACCCCTTTGCACCCCTTTGAACCCCTTGGTTCCCCTTTGAACACATTTGAACCCCTTTGAACCCCTTTGAACCCCTTTGAACCTCTTTGAACCCCTTTGAACCCCTTTGAACCTCATTGAACCCCATTGAACCCCATTGAACCCCTTCGAACCCTTAGAACCCCATCGAACCCTTTTGAGCCTCTTTGAACTCTTTTGAACCCCATGGAACCCCTTCGAACCCCTTCGAACCCCTTTGAACCCCTTTGAACCCCTTTGAACCCCTTTGAACCCCTTTGACCCCTTTGAACCCCTTTGAACCCCTTTGAACCCCTTTGAACCCCTTTGAACCCCTTTGAAGACCTTTGAACTCCTTTGAACCCCTTTGAAGCCCTTTGAACCCCTTTGAAACCCCATGGAACCCCATGGAACCCCATGGAACCCCATAAAACCCCATGGAATCTTTTCGAACCCCATTGAATCCCATTGAACCCCATTGAACCCCTTAAAACCCTTCGAACCCCTTTGAACCCCTTTGAACCCTTTGAACCGCTTTGAACCCTTTTGAACCCCTTTGAACCCCTTGGAACCCATTTGAACCCCTTTGAACCCCTTTGAACCCCTTTGAACCCCTTTGAACCCCTTTGAACCCCTTTGAACCCCTTCGAACCCCTTGGAACCCTTTTGAGCCCCTTTGAACCCCTTTGAACCCCTTTGAACCCCTTTGAACCCCTTTGAACCCCTTTGAACCTCTTTGAACCCCTTTGAACCTCTTTGAACCCTTTTGAACCCCTTTGAACCCCTTTGAACCTCTTTGAACCCTTTTGAACCCCTTTGAACCCTTTGAACCCCGCTGAACCGCTTTGAACCCCTTAAAACCCATTTGAACCCCTTGAAACCCATTTGAACCCCTTTGAACCCCTTTGAACCCCTTTTAACCCTTTTGAACCCCTTTGAACCCCTTTTAACCCCTTTGAACCCCTTTGAACCCCTTTGAACCCCTTTGAACCCCTTTGAACCCCTTTGAACCCCTTTGAACCCCTTTGAACCCCTTTGAACCCCTTTGAACACCTTTGAACCCTTTTGAACCCGTTTGAACCCATTTGAACCCTTTTGAACCCTTTTGAACCCCTTTGAACCCCTTTGAACCCCTTTGAACCCCTTTGAACCCCTTTGAACACCTTTAAACCCCTTTGAACCCCTTTGAACCCCTTTAAACCCTTTTGAACCCCTTTAAACCCCTTTGAACCCCTTTAAACCCCTTTGAACCCCTTTGAACCCCTTTGAACCCCTTTGAACCTTTTGAACCTTTTGAACCCTTTTGAACCCCTTTGAACCCCTTTGAACCCCTTCGAACCCCTTTGAACCCCATTGAACCCTTTTGAACCCGTTTGAGCCCCTTTGACTCCTTTGAACTTTCTGAACCCCTTTGAACCCCTTTAAACCCCTTTGAACCTCTTTGAACCCCTTTAAACCCCTTAGAACCCCTTTAAACCCCTTTGAACCCCTTTGAACCCCCTTGAACCCATTTCAACCCCTTCGAACCCCTTTGAACCCCTTTGAACCCTTTTGAACCTCATTGAACTTCATGGAACCCCTTTGAACCCCTTTGAACACTTTTGAACCCTTTTGAACCCCTTTGAACTCTTTTGAACCCCTGTGAACCCCTTTGAACCCCTTTAAACACCTTTGAACCCCTTTGAACACCTTTAACCCCCTTTGAACCCCTTTGAACCCCTTTAAACCCTTTTGAACCCCTTTAAACCCCTTTAAACCCCTTTGAACCCCTTTGAACCCCTTTGAACCCCTTTGAACCCCTTTGAACCCTTTGAACCCTTTTGAACCCCTTTGAACCCCTTTGAACCCCTTCGAACCCCTTTGAACCCCTTTAAACCCCTTTGAACCCATTTAAACCCCTTTGAACCCCTTTGAACCCCCTTGAACCCCTTTCAACCCCTTCGAACCCCTTTGAACCCCTTTGAACCCCTTCGAACCCCTTTGAACCCCATTGAACCCTTTTGAACCCGTTTGAGCCCCTTTGACTCCTTTGAACTTTCTGAACCCCTTTGAACCCCTTTGAACCCCTTTAAACCCCTTTGAACCCCTTTGAACCCATTTGAACCCATTTGAACCTCTTTGAACCCCTTTGAACCCCTTTGAACCCCTTTGAACCCCTTTTAAACCCTTTGAATCTTTTTGAACCCCTTTGAACCCATTTGAACCCCTTTGAACACCTTTGAACACCTTTGAATCCCGTTGAACCCCTTTGAACCTCATTGAACCCCATTGAACCCCATTGAACCCCTTCGAACCCCTTTGAACCCCTTTGAACCCCATTGAACCCCATTGAACCTCTTTGACTCCTTTGAACTTTCTGAACCCCTTTGAACCCCTTTGAACCCCTTTAAACCCCTTTGAACCCCTTTGAACCCATTTGAACCTCTTTGAACCCCTTTGAACCCCTTTGAACCCCTTTTAAACCCTTTGAATCTTTTTGAACCCCTTTGAACCCATTTGAACCTCTTTGAACCCTTTTGAACCCCTTTGAACCCTTTGAACCCCGCTGAACCGCTTTGAACCCCTTAAAACCCATTTGAACCCCTTGAAACCCATTTGAACCCATTTGAACCCCTTTGAACCCCTTTTAACCCTTTTGAACCCCTTTTAACCCCTTTGAACCCCTTTGAACCCCTTTGAACCCCTTTGAACCCCTTTGAACCCCTTTGAACCCCTTTGAACCCCTTTGAACCCCTTTGAACCCCTTTGAACACCTTTGAACCCTTTTGAACCCGTTTGAACCCATTTGAACCCTTTTGAACCCTTTTGAACCCCTTTGAACCTCTTAATCCCGTCTTAATCCGTCTTAATCCGTCTTAATCCATCATAATCGCTCTTAATCACGTCTTAATCCCTCTTTATCCGTCTTAATCGCTCTTAATCCGTCTTAATCTGATGTAATCCGTCTTAATCCGTCTTCAATCATCTTAATAAATAATCAAATCTTAATCGTCTTAATCCGTCAAAATCCGTCTTAATCAATCTTAATCACGTAAATCCGTCTTAAGTGGTCTTAATCGCTCTTAATCGGTCATAATCGCTCTTAATCCGTCTTAATCCGTCTTAATCCGTCTTAATCCATCTTAATCCGTCTTAATCCGTCTTAATCGGTCTTAACCCGTCTTAATCCGTCTTAATCCGTCTTAATCCGTCTTAAACCGTCATAATCGCTGTAACGTCTAAATCCGTCTTAATCGCTCTTAATCGCTCTTAATCCGTCTTAATCGCTCTTAATGGAATCCGTCGTAATCCGTCTTAATCCGTCTTAATGCGTCTTGAACCGTCTTAATCCGTCTTAATCCGAATAATCTTGAAATCCGTCTTAATCGAAATCCGTCTTGAACTCCTCTTAATCCGTCTTAATCCGTCTTAATCCGTCTAATCCGTCTTAATCAATCTTAATCCGTCTAAATCCGTCTTAACCCTTTAATCGCTCTTAATCCGTCTGAATCGCTCTTAATCCGTCTTAATCCTTCTTAAACCCGTCTTAATCCGTCTTAATCCGTCTTAATCACTCTTAATGAACCCCTTTGAACCCCTTTGACCCCTTGGAACCCTTTGAACCCCTTTGAACCCTTTTCAACCTTTTGAACCCCTTTTGAACCCCTTTGAACCCCTTTGAACCCCTTTTGAACCCTTTGAACCCCTTTGAACCCCATTGAACCTTCTTTGAGCCCCTTTTTGACCCCTTTTGAACCCCATTAAACCCCATTGAACCCCTCTGAACCCCTTTGAAATCCCTTTTGAACCTCTTTGAACCCCTTTGAACCCCTTTGAACCACTTTGAACCCCGTTGAACCGCTTTGAACCCCTTTAAACTCATTTGAACCCCTTGAAACCCATTTGAACCCTTAACCCTTTGAACCCATTTGAACCCCTTTGAACTCACTTGGAACCCCTTTGAACCCATTTGAACCCCTTTTGAACCCCTTTGAACCCCTTTTGAACCCCTTTGAACCTCATTGAACCCCATTGAACCCCATTGAACCTCTTTGAACCCATTTGAACCCTTGAACCCCATTGAACCCCGCTGAACCCCGCTGAACCCCTTTGAACCTTTTGAACTCCTTTGAACTTTTTGAACCCCTTTGAACCGTTTAAGCCCTTTGAACCCCTTTTAACCCCTTAACCCTTTTGAACCCCTTTGAACCCCTTTTGAACCCCTTTGAACCCTTTGAACCCCATTTGAACCCTTTTTAACCCCTTTGAACACCTTTTTTGAACCCCATGGAACCCCTTTTGAACCCTTTGAACCCCTTTGAAACCCTTTGAACCCTTTTGAACCCCTTGAACCCCTTTGAACCCTTTGAACACTTTTGAAACCCTTTGAACCCTTTGAACCCCTTTGACCCCTTTGGAACCCCTTTGAACCCATTTTAACCCTTTTGAACCCTTTGAACCCCTTTGAACCCTTTGAACCCTTTTGAACCCCTTTGAACCCCTTTGAACCTCATCTTGAACCTCTTTGAGCCCCATTGAACCCCATAGAATTTGAACCCCTTTGAACCCTTTTGAACCCATTTAAAGCCCTTTGAACCTCTTTGAACCCCTATGAACCCCTTTGAACCCCTTTTGGAACCCTTTGAACCCCTTTAAACACCTTTGAACGCCAAACCCATTGGAACCCCTTTGAACCCCTTTGAACCCCTTTAAACCCCTTTGAACCCTTTTGAACCCCTTTGAACCCCTTTGAACCCCTTGAACCCCTTTTGAACCCATTGAACCCCTTTGAACCCCTTTGAACCCCTTTGAACCTCTTTGAACACCTTTGAACCCCTTTGAACCTCATTGAACCCCATTGAACCCCATTGAACCCCTTCGAACCCCTTTCAACTCCTTTGAACCCCTTCGAACCCCTTGAACCCCTTTGAACAATTTTGAACCCCTTTGAACCCCTTTGAACCCCTTTGACCCCTTTGAACCCCTTTGAACCTTTAAACCCCTTTGAAGCCCTTTGAACTCCTTTGAAGCCCTTTTGAAGCCATTTGAACCCCTTTTGGAACCCTTGGAACCCCATGGAACCCCTTTTGGAACCCCATAAAACCCCATGGAATCTCTTGAACCCATTGAACCCATTGAACCCCATTGAACCCCTTAAAACCCTTTGGAACCCCTTCCAGACCCCTTTGAACCCTTTGAACCCTTTGAACCGCTTTGAACCCTTTGAACCCCTTGAACCCCTTTAAACCATTTTGAACCCCTTTGAACCCCTTGAAACCCCTTCAACCCTTCGAACCCTTTGAACCCCTTGAACCCCATCGAACCCTTTTGAACCCCCTTGAACCCCTTTTGAACCTTTTTGGACCCTTTGAACCCTTTTGAACCCCATGGAACCCCTTTGAACCCTTTGAACCTTTTTTAACCCTTTGAACCCCTTTGAACCCATTTGAACCGGACATTTGAACTAGTACCACAGAACATAAAGAAATAGTTCCTACAAGACAGAAAAAAGTTGAACCTACCAGACATAAAAATAGTTCCTACAAGACAGGAAAAAGTAGTACCTACCGGACCTAAAGAGATAGTACCTACCAGACATAAAGTAGTACCTACCAGACATAAAGACGTTGTACTTACCAGACATATCTTGTTTTTGATCTTCTTTTTTTCTTTGGTCTTCTTTTCTTGTGTTTTGTCTTCTTTTTCGTTTTTTCGTCTTCTTTTTGTCTTGGTCTTTTCTTGTCTTTTCTTTTCTTGTGTTTGGTCTTCTTTTCTGGACTTTGGTCCTTTTTTGTCCCCTTGTTTTTTGTCTTTCGTGTTCTATTTTGTCTTTGTTCTTCTTGGTCTTCTTTTCTTGTATTCCGTCCTCTTTTTCTGTTTTTTGGTCTTTTTGAAAATTCCATATCACTACGCCTCAATTGGCCTCTAATTTGATATCACTACACGGCTTGAATCGTCCTCTAATTCGATATCCCTATCGAACGGCCTCAAACGTCATCTAATTCGATATCACTACGTGACCTCAATCGTCCTCTAATTCGATATCACTACGCTGCCTCAATCGTCCTCTAATTCGATATCGTCCTCTAATTCGATATCACTACGCTGCCTCAATTGTCCTCTTATTCCATATCACTACGCCGCCTCAATCGTCCTCTAATTCGATATATTATGTGACCTCAATCGTCCTCTAATTCGATATCACTACGCGGCCTCAATCGTTCTTTAATTGTATATGACTACGCGACCTCAATCGATATGCCTACCAGACATAAAGTATTACCTACGAGACATAAAGTAGTACCTAACTCACATAAAGAAAAGTACCTACCAGACGTAAAGAAGTAGTACCTACCGGACATAAAGAAGTAGTACCACCAGACCTAAAGAAATAGTTCCTACAAGACAGAAAAAAGTAGTACCTACCAGACATAAAAAGTAGTACCTACGAGACATAAAGAGAAGTACCTAGCAGACATAAAGAAATAGTTCCTACAAGACAGAAAAAAGTAGTACCTACCGGACATAAAAGAAATAGTACCTACCAGACATAAAGAAGTAGTACCTACCAGACATCAAGACGTTGTACTTACCAGACATATCTTGTTTTTGATCTTCTTTTTATGTCTTTGGTCTTCTTTTCTTGTGTTTGGTCTTCTTTTCTTGTGTTTGGACTTCTTTTCTTGTGTTTGGTCTTCTTTCTTTTCAATACATATCAACATGCAAAGTAGTACCCACCAGACATAAAGAAGTAGTACCTACCTGGTCTTTTCTTGTCTTTGGTCTTCTTTTCTTGTGTTTGGTCTTTTTTTTTGTTTGTGGTCTTCTTCTTTTGTCTTGGTTTTTTTTTGTCTTGATCATTTTTTGTATGTGGTCTTCTTTTCTTGTCTTTGGTCTTCTTTTTGTCTTTGGTCTTCTTCTTGTCATTGGTATCTTTTTGTATTTGTTCTTCTTATTTCTCGTTTTTCGTATTCCTTTTTTGTCTTGGTCTTTGCTTGTCTTTGAACCTTTTCGAACCTCTTATTCCACCACATTAATCGAACCTCAATCCCTCTAATTCATAAAGAAATAGTTCAATCGAAACATAAAAAGTAGTACCTACCAACCCTAAAAAGTAGTACCTACCAGACGTAAAGACGTAGTAGTACCTTAAAAAGTAGTACCCACCAGACATAAAGAAATAGTTCCTACAAGACAGAAAAAGAGTACCTACCCAGACATAAAGAAGTAGTACCTACGAGACATAAAGAGGTCGTACCTCCTCATAATAGTTCCTACCAAGACAGAAAAAGTCATTACCGGACTTTGAACCGTACCTCAACATTGTTCTCAAGACTTAGTAAGCAGACATATCTTGTTTTTGATCTTCTTTTTTTGTCTTTGGTCTTTATCTTGTGTTTTGTTCTCCTTTTCTTGTAATTCGATATATTTAAACCCCATTGTGAACCTTGTCATTGGTCTTCTTTTCATTGTGTTTGGTCCTTTCTACCCCCATTGGTCTTCATTCTTTTCTTGGTTTTTGTGTGTCTTGATCATTTTTGTATGTGGTCTTCTAAGCTTCTTTTTGTCTTTCAGCCCTTTTTCTTGTCATTGGTCCTCTTTCAATTTGCTCTTCTTATTTCTCGTTTTAATTCCATTTCACTTGAACGCCCTCTTAAATCGGCCCCTAATTTGAATTCAACTACTTTTCTCCTTGAATCGTCCTCTTAATTCGATATCCTTTGAACCCTTGCAGCCTCAATCGTCATCTAATTCGATATCACTACGTTTAACCCCATCTCAATCCTCTTATTCCATATCACTACTCAATCCCTCTCAATCCCTCTCAATCCCTTTTAATCCTCTTGAATCCCTCTTAACCCCATTGAACTTTTAATCCCTTGAATCCTCAATCGCTCTTGAACCTCCTTGAATCGAACCCTTTAATCCCATCCCCATTAACCCCATAAACCCCTTTGAATCCATTTCAATCCTCTTAATCCCTTAATCCCTTGAACCACTTAATTTAAACCCCCTTTTAACCCGATGAACCCCATTTAACCCCTTTTAACGCTCTTTCGAACCGCTCTCAATCGAATCCCCTCTCAATCGCTCTTAATCCATTTACCTAATCGAATCCCCTCTTAACCCCTTAGTCCCTACCTCTTAACCCTCTTAAATCCCCTTAATCGCTCTTTGAATCCCATTGAACCCATTTGAACCCTTCTTAAGCCGCCTTAATCGCTCTTAATCCGTTTAACCCCCATTTGAACCCCTTTGAATCCCTTTAATCCGTTTGAACTTAATCCGTTTGAATTCCTTTAACTGGTCTTTAATCCCTCTTAACCCGTCCCATTTGAATCCCTTTGAACTTTCAATCTTTGAATCCGTTAAACCGTCTTAAGTGGTCTTAATCGCTGTTAATCCGTCGTAATCGAACTCTTGAATCCGTCTTAATCCGTTTAATCCGTCTTTGAATCCCATCTTAATTCGTCCCCTTAATCCGTCTTAATCGGTCCTTAATCCCCCTTAATCCGTCTTAATCCGTCTTAATCCGTCTTAATCCGTCTTAACCCCATCGAATCCCTCTTAATCCGTCATAATCCTGTTAATCCGTCTTAATCGCTCTTTGAATCCCTTTAATCGCTCTTAATCCTTCTTAATCCGTCTTAATCCGTCTTAATCCGTCTTAATCCGTCTTAAACCATCTTAATCGTCTTAATCCGTCTTAATCCGTCCAAATCCGTCTTAATCAATCTTAATCCGCTCTAAATCCGTCTTAATGGTCTTAATCCCTCTTAATCCGTCTTAATCGCTCTAAATCCTCTTAATCCCCATTAATCCGTCTTAATCCATCTTAATCCGTCTTAATCCGTCTTAATCCGTCTTAATCCGTCTTAATCCGTCTTAATCCGTCTTAATCCGTCTTAAACCGTCATAATCGCTCTTAATCCGTCTAAATCCGTCTTAATCGCTCTTAATCGCTCTTAATCCGTCTTAATCGCTCTTAATCCTCTTAATCCGTCGTAATCCGTCTTAATCCGTCTTAATCCGTCTTAATCCGTCTTAATCCGTCTTAATCCGAATAATCGCTCTTAATCCGTCTTAATCGCTGTTAATCCGTCTTAATCGCTCTTAATCCGTCTTAATCCGTCTTAATCCGTCCTAATCCGTCTTAATCAATCTTAATCCGTCTAAATCCGTCTTAATCGCTCTTAATCGCTCTTAATCCGTCTGAATCGCTCTTAATCCGTCTTAATCTCCTTCTTAATCCCTCTTAATCGCTGTCTTAATCCGTCTTAATCACTCTAATCACTTTGAACCCCTTTGAACCCCTTTTGACCCCTTTGAACCCCTTTGAACCCCTTTGAACCCTTTTGAACCCTTTTGAACCCCTTCTAAACCCCTTTGAACCCCTTTGAACCCCTTTGAATGGTAACCCTTTGAACCCCTTCGAACCCCATCGAACCCCTTTGAACCCCTTTGAACCCCTTTTCCTTTGAACCCCATTTGAACCCCATGAACCCCTTTGAACCCCTTTGAACCCCTTTGAACCACTTTGTACCCCTTGAACCCGTTTGAACCCCATGGAACCCAATTGAACCCCAATGAACCCAATTGAACCTCATTGAACCCCATTGAACCCCATTAAACCCCATTAATCCCCATTGAACCCCTTTGAACCTCTTTGAACCCCATCGAATCCCTTTGAACCCCTATGAACCCTTTTGAACCCCATTGAACCCCATCGAACCCCTTTGAACCCCATTCAACCCCATTTAACCCCATTTAACCCCATTTAACCCCATTTCTCAATCGCTCTCCCACTCGCTCTCACTCGCTCTCAATCGCTCTCAATCGCTCTCAATCGCTCTCAATCGCTCTCAATCCCTCTTAATCCTCTTAATCCCTCTTAGTCCTCTTAATCCGTCTTAATCCGTCTTAATCTATCTTAATCTATCTTAATCCGTCTTAATCCTCTTAATCCGTCTTAATCCGTCGTAATTCGTCTTAATCCGTCTTAATCCGTTTTAATCCGTCTTAATCGCTGTTAATCCGTTTTAATCGCTCTTAATCCGTCTTAATCGCTCTTAAGCCGCCTTAATCGCTCTTAATCCGTCTTAATCCGTCTTAATCGCTCTTAATCCGTCTTAATCCGTCTTAATCCGTCTTAATCCGTCATAATCGCTGTTAATCCGTCTTAATCGCTCTTAATCCGTCTTAATCGCTCTTAATCCGTCTTAATCGCTCTTAATCCGTCTTAATCCGTCTTAATCCGTCTTAATCCGTCTTAATCCATCATAATCGCTCTTAATCCGTCTTAATCCCTCTTTATCCGTCTTAATCGCTCTTAATCCGTCTTAATCCGTCTTAATCCGTCTTAATCCGTCTTAATCCGTCTTAAACCATCTTAATCCGTCTTAATCCGTCTTAATCCGTCCAAATCCGTCTTAATCAATCTTAATCCGCGTAAATCCGTCTTAAGTGGTCTTAATCGCTCTTAATCCGTCGTAATCGCTCTTAATCCGTCTTAATCCGTCTTAATCCATCTTAATCCATCTTAATCCGTCTTAATCCGTCTTAATCGGTCTTAATCCGTCTTAATCCGTCTTAATCCGTCTTAATCCGTCTTAAACCGTCATAATCGCTGTTAATCCGTCTAAATCCGTCTTAATCGCTCTTAATCGCTCTTAATCCGTCTTAATCGCTCTTAATCCGTCTTAATCCGTCGTAATCCGTCTTAATCCGTCTTAATCCGTCTTGATCCGTCTTAATCCGTCTTAATCCGAATAATCGCTGTTAATCCGTCTTAATCGCTGTTAATCCGTCTTAATCGCTCTTAATCCGTCTTAATCCGTCTTAATCCGTCCTAATCCGTCTTAATCAATCTTAATCCGTCTAAATCCGTCTTAATCGCTCTTAATCGCTCTTAATCCGTCTGAATCGCTCTTAATCCGTCTTAATCCTTCTTAATCCGTCTTAATCCGTCTTAATCCGTCTTAATCACTCTTAATCACTTTGAACCCCTTTGAACCCCTTTGACCCCTTTGAACCCCTTTGAACCCCTTTGAACCCTTTTGAACCCTTTTGAACCCTTTTGAACCCCTTTGAACCCCTTTGAACCCCTTTGAATCCCTTTGAACCCCTTCGAACCCCATCGAACCCTTTTGAGCCCCTTTGACCCCTTTTGAACCCCATTGAACCCCATGGAACCCCTTTGAACCCTTTGAACCCCTTTGAACCTCTTTGAACCCCTTTGAACCCCTTTGAACCCCTTTGAACCCCATTGAACCCCTTTGAACCCCTTTAAACCCATTTGAACCCCTTTGAAACCCATTTGAACCCCATTTGAACCCCTTTGAACCCATTTGAACCCCTTTGAACCTTTTGAACCCCTTTGAACCCCTTTGAACCCATTTGAACCCCCATTGAACCCCTTTGAACCCCATTTGAACCCTTTGAACCTTTGAACCCCATTGGACCCCATTGAATCCCTCGAACCCTTTGAACCCTTTGAACCCATTGAACCCCATTGAACCCCTTTGAACCCCTTTGAATCCTTTTGACTCCTTTGAACTTTCTGAACCCCTTTGAATCCGTTTAAACCCCTTTGAACCCCTTTGAACGTCTTATCCTCCCCTTTGAACCCCTTTGAACCCCCTTTGAACCCTCTTCGAACCCTTCGAACCCCATCGAACTCTTTTGAACCCCTTTGAACCCTTTTGAACCCTCTTAATCCGAACCCGTCTTCCGAACCCTTTTCCCATCTTTGAACCCCTTTGAACCCCTTTGAACCCCTGTGAACCCCTTGAACCCCTTTGAACCCCTTTAAACAATCTTTGAACCCCTTTGACCCCTTTGAACCCGTAATCACTTTGAACCCATTTTAACCCTTTTAATCCATCCCCGTTTGAACCCCTTTGAACCCTTTGAACCCTTTGAACCCCTTCGAACCCTTTCGAACCCAATCGAACCCTTTTGAGCCCCTTTGACCCCTTTGAACCCCATTGAACCCCATGGAACCCCTTTGAACCCCTTTGAACCCTTTTGAACCCCTTTAAAGCCCTTTGAACCTCTTTGAACCCCTATGAACCCCATTGAACCCCGTTGAACCGCTTTGAACCCCTTTAAACCCCCTTGAAACCCATTTGAAACCCCATTTGAACCCCTTTGAACCCCTTTGAACCCCTTTGAACCCCTTTGAACCCCTTTGAACCCCTTTGAACCCCTTTGAACCCCTTTGAACCCCTTGGTTCCCCTTTGAACCCATTTGAACCCCTTTGAACCCCTTTGAACCCCTTTGAACCTCTTTGAACCCTTTGAACCCTTTTGAACCTCATTGAACCCCATTGAACCCCATTGGACCCCTTCGAACCCCTTTGAACCCCTTTGAACCCCTTTGAACCCCATTGAACCCCTTTGAACCCCTTTGAACCCCTTTGAACCCTTTTTACTCCTTTGAACTTTCTGAACCCCTTTGAATCCGTTTAAACCTCTTTGAACCCCTTTGAACGAACCCCTTTGAACCCCTTTGAACCCCTTTGAACCCCTTTGAACCCCTTCGAACCCCTTCGAACCCCATCGAACCCTTTTGAGCCTCTTTGAACTCTTTTGAACCCCATGGAACCCCTTCCACCCCTTTGAACCCCTTTGAACCCCTTTGAACCCCTTTGAACCCCTTTGAACCCCTTTGAACCCTATGAACCCTTTGAACCCCTTTGAACCCTTTGAACCCCTTTGAACCCCTTTGAACCCTTTGAACCCCTTTGAAGCCCTTTGAACCCCTTTGAACCCCTTTGAACCCCATGGAACCCCATGGAACCCCATGGAACCCCATAAAACCCCATGGAATCTCTTCGAACCCCATTGAATCCCATTGAACCCCATTGAACCCCCTTAAAACCCTTTGAACCCCTTTGAACCACTTTGAACCCTTTGAACCCTTTGAACCGCTTTGAACCCTTTTGAACCCCTTTGAACCCCTTGGAACCCATTTGAACCCCATTGAACCCCATTAAAACCCCATTGAACCCCTTTGAACCCCTTTGAACCCCTTTTAACCCCATTGAACCCTTTTGAGCCCATTTGAACCCCTTTTAACCCCTTTGAACCCCTTTGAACCCCTTCGAACCCCTTTGAACCCCATTGAACCCTTTGAACCCCTTTGAACCCCTTCAACCCTTTTGAACCCCTTTGAACCCCTTTTTGAACCCCTTTGAACCCCTTTTTGAACCCTTTGAACCCCTTTAAACCCCTTTGAACCCCTTTGAACCCCCTTTGAACCCTTTGAACCCCTTTGAACCCCTTTGAACCCCTTTGAACACCTTTGAACCCATTTTGAACCCTTTGAACCCCTTTGAACCCTTTGAACCCCTTTGAACCCCTTTGAACCCTTTGAACCCCTTTGAACCTCTTTTCAACCCCTTTGAACCCCTTTGAACCCCATTTGAACCCCTTTGAACCCCTTTGAACCCTTTGAACCCCTTTGAACCCCTTTGAACCCTTTGAACCCCTTTGAACCCCTTTGAACCCATTTGAACCCTTTGAACCCTTTTGAACCCCTTTGAACCCTTTGAACCCCTTTGAACCGCTTTTGAACCCTTTTGAACCCCTTTGAACCCCTTTGAACCCCTTTGAACCCCATTGAACCTTTGAACCCCTTTAAACCCTTTTGAACCCCTTTGAACCCCTTTGAACCCATTTGAACCCCTTTGAACCCCTTTGAACCCCTTTGAACCCCTTTGAACCCCTTCGAACCCCTTTGAACCCCTTTGAACCCTTTTGAACCCCATTTGAACCTTTTGGAACCCCCTTTGAACCCCCCTTTGAACCCCTTTGAACCCTTTTGAACCCCTTTGAACTCCCATTTGAACCCCTTTGAACCCCATTTGAACCCATTTGAACCCCTTTGAACCCCTTTGAACACCTTTAAACCCTTTGAACCCCTTTGAACCCCTTTGAACCCTTTTGAACCCCTTTGAACCCCTTTGAACCCCTTTGAACCCCTTTTTGAACCCTTTGAACCCCTTTGAACCCTTTTGAACCCCTTTGAACCCTTTGAACCCTTTGAACCCCTTTGAACCCCTTTGAACCCCATTGAACCCTTTTGAACCCGTTTGAACCTTTTTTTAACCCCTTTGAACTTTCCCCTTTGAACCCTTTTGAACCCCTTTGAACCCCTTTAAACCCCTTTGAACCCCTTTAAACCCCTTTGAACCCCTTTGAACCCCCTTGAACCCCTTTCAACCCCTTTGAACCCTTTTGAACCCCTTTGAACCCCTTGAACCCCTTTGAACCCCTTTGAACCCCTTAAAACCCCTTTGAACCCCATTGAACCCTTTTGAACCCATTTGAACCCCTTTGAACTCCTTTGAACCCTTTTGAACCTCTTTGAACCCCTTTGAACCCCTTTAAACCCCTTTGAACCCCTTTGAACCTCTTTGAACCCCTTTGAACCCCTTTGAACCCCTTTGAACCCCTTTGAACCCCTTTGAACCCTTTTGAACCCCTTTGAACCCATTTGAACCCCTTTGAACCCCTTTGAACCCCTTTGAACCCCTTTGAACTCTTTTGAACCCCATTGAACCCCTTTGAACCCCATGAACCCCTTTAAACCCCTTTGAACCCCTTTGAACCCCATTGAACCCCATTGAACCTCTTTGAACCCCTTTGAACTTTCTGAACCCCTTTGAACCCTTTCGAACCCCTTTGAACCCCATTTGAACTCCTTTGAACCCCTTTGAACCCCTTTGAACCCTTTGACAGATGAAGACGGATTAAAACTTTGAACCCCTTTGAACCCCTTTGAACCCCATTGAACACCTTTGAACCCTTTTGAACCCTTTTGAACCCCTTTGAACCCCATGAACCCCTTTGAACCCCATTAAAACTCATTAAACCCCATTGAACCCCTTTGAACCCCATTAAACCCTTTAACCCCTTTGAACCCCATTTAACCCCATTGAACCCCTTTGAACCCTTTGAATCCCTTCAACCCTTTGAACCCCTTTGAACTCTTTTCCTCTCTTTAAACCCCTTAATCACTCTTAATCCCTTTGATCCCTTTGAACCCCTCTTAATCCCAACCCTCTTAATCCCTTTGAACCCCTTTGAACCCCTTTAACCCTCTTAATCCGTCTTAATTGAACCCCATTTTAACCCTTTTGAACCCCTCAATTGAACCCCTTTGAACCCCATTCGTCCTCTAACCCTTTGAACCCCAATCGAACCCCTTTTGAACCCTTTGAACCCTTTTGAACCCCTTTCGAATCACTACGCCCTCGTCCTGTAATTCCTCTTTGAACATAAAGAAATAGTACGTAACCCCCTTTGAACCGTCCTTTGAACCACTTTACCCAAGACATAAAGAAATAGTTCCTACAAGACGTAGCCTCAGATTGTCCTTTGAACCCTTTGAACCCCTACAAGAACCCCATTGAACCCCTTTGAACCCCTTTCAACCCCTGAACCAACCAGACATAAAGAAATAGTTCCTTTGAACCTCACCCCTTCGAACCCCAGGTATAAAAAAGTAGTACCTACCAGACGTTCGAACCCCTTTGAACCCTTTTGAACCCCTTTGAACCCCTTTGACCGGATGAAATCGAACTAGTATTGAACTTTCTGAACCCCTTTGAACCCTACAGAAGAAATACCTACAGGCATAAAAAAGTGGTAACCAGACATAAAGACATTGAACCCCTTTGAACGTTTTGTCTTCTTTTGTTTTTTTCCTTCTTTGAATCTTGTTTAAACTTGTCTTTGAACCCTTCTTTTGGTCTTCTTTTTTTGAACCCCTTTGAACTTGACCCCTTTTTCGAAGAACCCCTTTGAACCCATTTTCTTGAAGAACCCCTTTCTGTTTGAACCCCATTGACCCCATATACCTACGCCTCAACCCCATGGAACCTCTTTTGAATCCCTTTGAAAATCCCTTAATTCGACCCCTTTTTCAAACCCATCTTTGAACCCTTTGAACCCCAATTTAACCACTACGGATTAAAACTCAACCCCTAACCCTTCGATACCCTTTGAACCCCTTGGAACCCAATTGTCCTCTAATTAATCCCTACGCCCCTCAATTGTCCCCTTTAAAACCATATCAACTACGCCCCTCAATCGTCCCAAAACCCAATTTAACCTCACATTCAACCCCATATCACTAACGCCTCAATAGTCCTCTAATTCGATATCACTACGCTGCCTCAATCGTCCTCTTATTCCATATCACTACGCCGCCTCAATCGTCCTCTAATTCGATATATTATGTGACCTCAATCGTCCTCCTAATTCGATATCACTACGCAGCCTCAATCGTTCTTTAATTGTATATGACTCCGACCTCAATCCCTACCTACCAGACATAAAGAAGTAGTAACCTTTAACCTAAAGAAGTAGTACCTAACACCCATAAAAAAGTTTGTACCTACCAGACGTAAAAAGTAGTACCTAACGGACATAAAGTAAGTCAGTACTCACCAGACCTAAAGAAATAGTTCCTACAAGACAGAAAAAAGTAGTACCGACCAGACATAAAAAGTAGTACCTACGAGACATAAAGAGAGAGTACCTAGCAGACATAAAGAAATAGTTCCTACAAGACAGAAAAAAGTAGTACCTACCGGACATAAAGAAATAGTACCTACCAGACATAAAGAAGTAGTACCTACCAGACATCAAGACGTTGTACTTAAAAGACATATCTTGTTTTGATCTTCTTTTTATGTCTTTGGTCTTCTTTTCTTGTGTTTGGTCTTCTTTTCTTGTGTTTGGACTTCTTTTCTTGTCCTTGGTCTTCTTTTCTTTTCAATCGTGTTCAATTTTGCAATCGTTGTTCTTGGACATCTTTCACTCTTAATCCGTCTTAATCCCGCTTATTCCCTTTGGTCTTCTTTCCCTCTTAATCGCCTCTTGGTCTTTTCTTAATCCGTTTAATCGGTCTTAATCTTTAATCCCTCTTGGTTTTTTTTGCCTCAAACGTCATCTAATTCGATATCACTACGTGACCTTCTTTCGTCCTCTAATTCGTCTTCTTTTTGCCTCAATGGTCTTCTAATTCGATATCACTACGGTATCAATTTCTCTTATTCCATTCACTTAATCCATTCTCAATCGTTTAATTCGATATATTATGTGACCTCAATCGTCCTCTAATTCGATATCACTAACTTGTAACTCAATCGTTCTTTAATTGTATTCAAACTACGAGACCTCAATCGTACCTACCAGACATAAAGAAATAGTACCTACGAGACATAAAGAAGTAGTACCTAACTCAAACCCATAAAAGTAGTATCTACCAGACGTAAAAAAGTAGTACCTACCGGACATAAAGAAGTAGTACCCACCAGACATAAAGAAATAGTTCCTACAAGACAGAAAAAGGAGTACCTACCAGACATAAAAAAGTAGTACCTACGAGACATAAAGAGGTAGTACCTAGCAGACATAAAGAAATAGTTCCTACAAGACAGGAAAAAGTAGTACCTACCGGACATAAAGAAATAGTACCTACCAGACATAAAAGAAGTAATACCTACCAGACATCAAGACGTTGTACTTACCAGACATATCTTGTTTTTTGATCTTCTTTTTTTGTCTTTGGTCTTCTTTTCTTGTGTTTTGTCTTCTTTTTTTTTTTTTCGTCTTCTTTTCTTGTGTTTGGTCTTTTTTTCTTTTCAATCATTTCAACATGCAAAGTCTTACCCACCAGACATAAAGTAGTACCTCCTGGTCTTTTCTTGTCTTTAGTCTTCTTTTCTTCTATTTGGTCTTTTTTCTTCTTTGTGGTCTTCTTCTTCCGTCTTCCGTTTTTTTGTGTGTCTTGATCTTTTTTTTATGTCAATTCTTTTCTTGTCTAATTTGATATTCTTTTTGTCTTTCGTCTTCTAATTGATCATCCCTCTGGTATCGTCATCTAATTCGATATCTTACGTGACCTCAATCGTCCTGCCCCTTTGAGACCTTTTTCGACCCTTGGTCTTTGAACCCCTTTGAACCCCTTCGAACCCCTTCCGAACCCCTTTGAACTCCAACCGCTTCGAACCCCTTTCAACCCCTTTGAACTGCTTTTTAAACCCCTTTGAACGCCTTTGAACCCATTTAAACCTCTTGTAAACCCCTTGTAACCGCTTTGAACCCCTTTTAAACCCTTTGAACCCCTTCGAACCCCTTTGAACCCATTTGAACCCCTTTGAACACCTTTGAACACCTTTTGAACCCCTTTGAACCCAATTGAACCTTTGAACCCCATTGAACCCCATTAGAACCCCTTCGAACCCTTTTGAACACCCCTTTGAACCCCATTGAACCCCATTGAACCTCTTTGACCCCTTTGAACTTTTTGAACCCCATTGAACCCCTTCCAACCCCATTGAACCCCATCGAACTCCTTTGAACCCTTTTGCACCCCTTTGAAGCCCTTTGACGGATTAAGACGGATTAAAACTTTGAACCCCTTTAACCCCTTTGAACCCCATTAAACACCTTTGAACCCCATTCAACCCTTTTGAACCCCATTGAACCCCATCGAACCCCTTTGAACCCCATTAAAACCATTAACCATTGTGTTTTTTGAACCCCATTAAACATTTAACCCCATTTAACCCCATTTTTCTTGTGTTTATCGCTCTCAATCGCTCTTGGGCTCTCAATCGCTCTCAATCGCTCTCAATCGCTCTCAATCGCTCTCAATCCCTTAATCACTCTTAATCACTCTTAATCCCTCTTAGTCCCTCTTATTCCCTCTTAATCCTCTTATTCCCTCTTAATCCCTCTTGGTCCCTCTTAAATCCTCTTTGGTCTTAATCGGTCTTAATCCGTCTTAATCCGTCTTAATCCCTCTTCAAACGTCATCTTTCGATATCACCCCTTTTGTCCCCTAATTCGATATCACTTTGCCTCAATGAACCCCTAATTCGATATTGTCTACCTCTTCAATTTGTCCTTTATTCCAATCACTACGCCGCCTCAATTGTCCTCTAATTCGATATATTATGTTTTCAATCGTCCCTAATTTGATAACCCGTTCTTTAATTGTATATGACTTTGAACCGTACCTACCAGACATAAAAAAAGTGTTTGGTACTTTGAACCCCTTTGGAACCCCTTTTGTACCCACTTTGAACCCCTTTGGTACCTACCAGACATAAAAGCCTACCATAAAGAGTCTTTGACATAAAAGAAATAGTTCCTACCTTACCGGACTTAGTACCTACAGACATAAAGAATACCTACCAGTTGTTGTACTTTGACATATCTTGTTTTTGATCTTCTTTTTTTCTTTGGTCTTCTTTGTTTGGTCTTCTTTTCTTGTTTTGGACCCTTTTCTTTGTTTGGTCTTTTTTTTTTCGTCTTCTTTTTTTGTCCTTTTCTTGTTTTGGTCTTCTTTTCTTTGTTTTGGTCTTTTTTTCTTGTCTTCCTTGGTTTTTGTTCTTTTTTGTATGTGGTCTTCTTTTGTCTTTGTTCTTCTTGGTCTTCTTTTCTTGTATTCCGTCCTTCTTTTTCTGTTTTTTTGGTCTTTTTAAAATTCCATATCACTAAGCCTCAATTGAAGCCTCTAATTTGATATCACTTTCAACGCCTTGAACCCCTCTGAACCCGATATTCCTACGAACCCCTTCAAACGTCATCTAATTCGATACCCTACGTGACCTCAATTTCATCCTCTAATTCGATATCACCGCTTTTGCCTCAATCCCTCTAATTCGATATCACTTACGCCCCCATTGATTGAACCTCAATTGTCCCCATTAAACCCATTATCACTACGCCGCCTTTTTAACCGTCCTCCTAATTCGATATTTAATTGACCTCATTCGTCCTCTAATCGCTCTCAATCGCTCCTCAATCGTTCTCAATCGCTCTCAATCGCCTTCAATCGGCTACTCAATATCACTAATCGCTAAATCGCTCTCAATCGATCTTAATCCCTCAATCGTCTTCTTATTCCCTCTTAATCCCGGCCTCAATCTCTTTGAACTTAGAACCTACGCGGACCCCTTAGTCCATCTAATTTGAAATATTGAACCCCTTTGAATCGTCCTTAGAACCCCTTTGCCTCAAAAGAAGTAGTACCTCTACATAATATCACAACCCGTCTTAATCCTACAACACCTTAATCCGTCTTAATCCGGCCTTGAACCCCATTGAACCCTAATCCGAACCCCATTGAACCTCTAAAGTAATATCCGACTTCAATCCGTCTTAATCATATCTTTGAACCCTTTTGTCCTTTTAAATCTTTGTCTTAAAACTCTTGCTTTAATCGTCTTTTGAACTTTTGAACCCTTCGATCACTTTTCTTGTCTTTGGTCGCTCTTAATCCATATCAACCCCATGAAGTAGTACCCAATTTAACCATACATTCAACGAATTAGTCCGTACCAATGGCTCTTTTCTTGTCTTACTCAATCCCTTAATTCTTAATCGGTCTTAATCCTTGTCTGTAATCCTTCTTAATCCGTCTTAATCCGTCTTAATCCGTCTTAATCCGTCTTAATCCTTGTCTTAATCCTTAATCCGTCTTAATCCGTCTTAATCCCGTCTTAATCTTTCTTAATCCAGGTCTTAATTCCTCTTAATTTAGTCCGTTTAAATCCGTCTTAATCGCTCGCTCTTAATCGCTCTTAATCGCTCTTAATCCGTCTTAATCTCTTAATCCGTCTTAATCCGTCTTTAATCCGTCTTAATCGCTCCAGGTATAAAAGTCGCTCCCTAAAGAAGTTAATCCTAATCGCTAATCGAATTCCTCTTAATCCCTCTGACGCTCATAATCCTCTTAATAGCTCTGACAGCTCTTAAAAGTCTTCATCGCTCCCTACCGCCCTAGACCTCCCTATCGCTGCTTATTGCTGCCTAGTAGTTTCGAACTCTAGACCGCCTTTCCCGCTTTCAACCGCTTTGAACCCCTTCTAACCCTTCTAACCCCTTTTCAACCCCTTCTAACCCCTTCTAACCCCCTTCTAACCCCTTCTAATCCATTTTAACCGCTTTTAACCAACCGCTTTGAACCGCTTCCGCTTCGAACCCCTTCGGAATCCCTTCGAACCCTTTGAACCCCTTTAACCCCTTCGAATTCCTTTGAACCTTTTCGAACCCTTTGAACCCCTTTGAACCCCGTTTGAACCCCTTTGAACCCTTTGAACCACTTTGTAGCCTTTGAACCCGTTTTAAACCCCATGGACCCCAATTGAACCCCAATGAACCCCATTGAACCTCATTGAACCCCATTGAACCCCATTAAAGCCCATTAATCCCCATTGAACCCCTTTGAATCCTCTTTAAACCCCATCGAATCCCTTTGAACCCCTATGAACCCTTTTTAACCCCATTGAACCCCATTGAACCCTTTGAACCCCATTAAACCCCATTTAACCCCATTTAACCCCATTTAACCCCATTTCTCAATCGCTCTCAATCGCTCTCACTCGCTCTCAATCGCTCTCAATCGCTCTCAATCGCTTTCAATCGCTCTCAATCGCTCTTAATCCCTCTTAATCCCTCTTAATCGGTCTTAATCCGTCTTAATCCGTCTTAATCTATCTTAATCTATCTTAATCCGTCTTAATCCCTCTTAATCCGTCTTTAATCCGTCGTAATTTGTCTTAATCCGTCTTAATCCGTTTTAATCCCGTCTTAATCGCTGTTAATCCGTTTAATCGCTCTTAATCCCGTCTTAATCGCTCTTAAGTCGCCTTAATCGCTCTTAATCCGTCTTAATCCATTTAATCGCTCTTAATCCGTCTTAATCCCGTCTTAATCCGTCTTAATCCGTCTTAATCCGTCTTAATCGCTCTTAATCCGTCTTAATCGCTCTTAATCCTTTAATCGTCTTAATCCGTCTTAATCCGTCTTAATCCGTCTTAATCCGTCTTAATCCATCATAATCGCTCTTAATCCGTCTTAATCCCTCTTTAACCCCATCTTAATCGCTCTTAACCCCTTTAATCCGTCTTAATCCCTCTTAATCCGTCTTAATCTTAATCCGTCTTAACCAACCTCTTAACCCCATCTTAACCCTTAATCGCTCTTAATCCAATTGAATCCGTCTTAATCCGTCAATCGTCTTAATCCCATTAAATCCGTCTTAAGTGGTCTTAATCCCTTTGACCCCATCGAATCCGTCGAATCGCTCTTAATCCGTCTTCAACCCCATAATCGCTGTTAATCCATCTAAATCCGTCTTAATCCTCTTAATCGCTCTTAATCCGTCTTAATCCTCTTAATCCGTCTTAATCCGTCTTAATCCGTCTTAATCCGTCTTAATCCGTCTTGATCGCTCTTAATCCGTCTAAATCCGTCTTAATCGCTCTTAATCGCTCTTAATCCGTCTTAATCGCTCTTAATCCGTCTTAATCCGTCTTAATCCGTCCTAATCCGTCTTAATCCGTCTTAATCCGTCTTAATCCGTCTTAATCGAATAATCGCTGTTAATCCGTCTTAATCGCTCTTAATCCGTCTTAATCGCTCTTAATCGTCTTAATCCGTCTTAATCACTCTTAATCCTAATCCGTCTTAATCGCTCTTAATCCCTCTTAATCCTCTTAATCCTCTTAATCCTTCTTAATCCGTCTGAATCCCTTTAATCCCTCTTAATACCTCTTAATCAATCTTAATCCGTCTTAATCCTTCTTAATCCGTCGAACCCGTCCTTTGATCACTCTTAATCCCATTGAACGCTAAACCCCTTTGAACCCCTTTGAACCCCTTTGAACCCCTTTGAACCCTTTAACCCCTTTGAACCTTTGAACCCCTTTGAACCGCTTTGAACCCTTTAATCCCATTGGAACCCCTTCGAAACCCATTTCCCTATTGAGCCCTTTGACCCTGCTTTTGAACCCATTGAACCCCATTGAACCCCTTTGAACCCCCGCTGAACCCCACCGAACCTCTTTGAACCCTTTGATCCGCTTTGAACCCCTTTGAACCCCGTTGAACCCCCCATTGAACCCCTTAAAACCCCTTTGAACCCCTTGAAATCCATTTGAACTTTTGAACCCCTTTGAACCCGTTTAAACCCCTTTGAACCCCTTTGATACCCCTTTGAACCCCTTTGAACCCCTTTGAACCCCTTCGAACCTTTTGAACCCCTTTGAACCTCTTTTGAACACCATTGAACCCCACTGAACCCCTTCGAACCCCTTTGAACCCCTTTGAACCCCTTTGAACCCCATTGAACCCCTTTGAACACCATTGAATCCCATTGGACCCCTTTGAACTTTTGAACCCTTTGAATCCCTTTGAACCCCTTTGAACCCCTTTGAACCCTTTCTAACCCTTTCGAACCCCCTTTGAACCCCTTTGAACCCCTTCGAACCCTTCCGAACCCCTTTGAACTTTTTAAGCCCCTTTGAACCCTTTTGAACCCCATTGAACCCCTTTTGAACCCCTTTGAACCCCTTTGAACCCTTTTGAACCCCTTTGAACCCCTTTGAACCCCTTTGAACCCCTTTGAACCCCTTTAAACCCTTTGAACCCTTTGACCCCTTTGGTCCCCTTTGAATTTAGTCATTTTAACCCCTTTGAACCCCTTTGAACCCCTTTGAACCCCTTTGAACCCTTTGAACCCCTTTGAACCCCTTTGAACCCTTTTGAACCTTTGAACCCCTTGGTTCCCCATTGAACCCCATTTGAACCCCTTTGAACCCCTTTTATGTTTGAACCTCTTTAAACCCCTTTGAACCTCTTTGAACCTCTATTGAACCCCATTGAACCCCCATTGGTCTTCTTTGAACCCCTTTTTCCCCTTTGAACTCCATTGAAACCCTTTTGAACCCCTTTGAACCCTTTTGAACCCTTTGAACCCCTTTGAACCCCTTTGTCCTCTTTGAACCCCTTTGAACCTCTTTGAACCCCTTTGTTTGTCTTTGAACCCCTTTGAACCCCTTCGAACCCCTTTGAACCCCTTTTTCCTCTTTTGAACCTCTTTTTGTCTTGAACCCCTTTGAACCTCATTGAACCCCATCTTCCCCATTGGTCCCTTCGAACCCCTTTGAACCCCTTTGAACCCCTTGAACCCCTTGAACCCCTTTGAACCCCTTTTGAACCCTTTTGAACTCCTTTGAACTTTTCTAGTCCTTTGAACCCCTTTAAACCTCTTTGTACTCCTTTGAAGCCCTTTGTTGTCCTTTGAACCCCTTTGAACCCCATGGAACCCTTCAGACATAGAACCCCATGGAGACCCTTTTTTGTCATTGAATCTTTTTCGAACCCCATGGAATCCCATTGATTTGGTCCATTGAATCCTTAAAACCCTTTGAACCCCTTTGGTCCCCTTTTCCACTTTGAACCCCCTTTTTCCCCTTTGAACCCTTTTGAACCCCTTTGAACCCCTTTTTTGCCCTTTGAACTTGTTTGAAGTGTTTCGAAGCCCTTTTGTCCCCTTTGTTCCCCATGGAACCCCATGGAACCCCATGGAATTCCGTCCTCCCCATGGAATTTCTTTGAACCCCATTAAATCCCATTGAACCCCATTGAATCCTCAATTGGCCTTCTAATTTGATATCCCTTTGAACCCTTGAATCGTCCTCTAATTCGATATTCCTTTTGAACCCAAACGTCTTGGAACCCATTTGAACCACTTTGACCCCAATCTTTCCCTTTGAATTCGATATCACACCCCTTTGAACCGTCCTCTAATTCGATATCCTTTTGAGCGGCCTCAATTGTCCTCTTATTCCATATCACTTTGAACCCTCAATCGTCCTCTAATTGGGATATTTTGACCTCAATCGTCCTCTAATTCGATATCACTACGCGGCCTCAACCGTCCTCTAATTCCATATCACTACGCCTCAATCCCTTTGAACCCCTTTAAAGCACTACGCGGCCTCAACCCCCTTGAACCCCTTTCATACCACTACGCGGCCTCAATCGTCTTTGAACCCCTTCGATATCACTACGCGGCCATCAATCGTCTTTAATTCGTTTGAGCTACTTTGCCTCAATCGTCATCTTTCTGATACCCCTTTGAACCCCCTTTGAACCCTTTAAACCCCACTACGCTGAACCTCAATCGTCCTCTAATTGATATCACTTTGCGGGCCTCAATTGAACCCCTTTAACCCTTTTAAACCCTTTGTATCTTTTTAACCCCTTTGATATTTGAACGTGACCACCAATCGTCCTTTGAACCCGATATCACTACGCGGCCTCAATCGTCCTCTAATTCCATATCACTACGCCTCAATCGGCCTTTAATTTGAACCCCCATTGAACCCCATTGAACCTCTTTAATTCGATATCACTACTTTCTCAACCCCTTTGAACCCCTTCGATACCACTACGCGCCCCATCGAACTCCCTTTGGTCCACTACGCACCTTTGAATCCCTTTGACGGATGATTCCGCGGATTAAAACGTTGAACC
Organism: Doris montereyensis; assembly: GCA_037039925.1. NCBI lineage: Eukaryota > Metazoa > Mollusca > Gastropoda > Nudibranchia > Dorididae > Doris > Doris montereyensis. The sequence goes on along the minus strand of JAXRKP010002503.1, from coordinate 16,821 downwards.
CCTTTGAACCCCTTTGTACCCCATCGAAACCTTTGAAGAAATACCCTTTTGAACCCTTTTGAACCCCATTGAACCCCATTGAACCCCATCGAACCCTTTGAACCCCATTAAAACTCCAGACCCCATTGAAAGAAATAGTTCCTAAACCCAGAAAAAGTACATTCAACCCCATTTAACCCCATTTCAACCACTTCTCACGTAAAGAATCGCTACAATCTCTCTCAATGAAGTAGTATCGCTCTCACATAAAGAATCGCTTCCAATCCCTTAATCACTCTTAATCACTCTTAATCCCTCTTAGTCCCTAGATATTCCCTCTTAATCCCATTAATCCCTCTTAATCAGACATAAAGAAATCTTAATCCTACAAGACTCTTAATCCCGTCTTAATCGTCTTAATCGGTCTTAATCCGTAGTATCTACCGTCTTAATCCTACGCGGGTAAACGTCATCTAATTCGATATCACTACGTGACCCAATCGTCCTCTAATTCGAATCACTACGCTGCCTCAATCATCCTCTAATTCAAAAAGTAGCCTCAATCGTCCTCTAATTCGATATCATTACGCGGCCTCAAGACGTTCTCTTATTCCATATCACTACGCCGCCTCAATCGTCCTCTAATTCGATATATTATGTGACCTCAATCGATCCTCTAATTCGATATCACTACGCGGCCTCAGACGTCCTCTAATTCCAGATCACTAGCCTCAATCGGCCTCTAATTCCACAGAAAAAGTCTTCAAATTCGATATCACCAGGTATCAATCGTCTTCTAATTCGATCTCAGTACGCGGCCTCAATCGACTTCTAATTCGAATCAGTACCTACCGGAATTCGATATCATTCCGCCTGAAGTAGTACCTACCATACATAAGAAATAGTACGTGCAAGCCTAAAAAAGTAGTACCTACCAGGCATAAAGAAGTAGTACCTACCAGACATACAGTAGTACCTACCGGACAGAAAAAGTAGTACCCACCAGACGTAAAGAAGTAGTACCTACCGAACCCAGTGAACCCCAGACATAAAACCCTTCTACAACCCCTTTGAACCCCAGGCATAAAAAAGTTTGAACTACCAGACGTAAAACCTACCGGACATTGAACCCTTTGAACCCTTTGAACCCTACAAACCCTTCCAGTACCTACCAGGTATAAAAAAGAACTTACCAGACGTAAAGAGCCTACCGGACATGAACCCTTAGTACCAACCCCATTGAACCCCATCCTACAAGACAGAAAAAGAGTACCTACCAGGTATAAAAAAAGTAGGACCTACCCGTAAAAGTAAACCCATTTGAACCCCAGACATAAAAATAGTTCCTACAAGACAGAAAAACCTCTTACCTAACCCCTTGAACCAGCAAGACGTAAAGAAATAGTACCTACCGAACGCAAGAACTAGTACCCCGCTTTGAAATAATTTCTACAACCCAGAAAAAGAACCTACCAGACATAAAGAAATAGTTTGGACAGGAAAAAGTTGTACCTTTGGTCTTCTTTTTTGATAGTTTTTTTAGTACCTACCAGACATAAAGACGTTGTACCCACCAGACATATCTTGTTTTTGATCTTCTTCTTTTTGTCTTTGGTCTTCTTTTTTGTGTTTTGTCTTCTTTCGTTTTTTTTTTCGTCTTCTTTTTTGTCTTGGTCTTTTCTTGTCTTTGGTCTTTTCTTGTGTTTGGTCTTCTTTTCTGGACTTTGGTCTTCTTTTTTTGTCTAGTTCTTATTTTTTGTCTTTCGTCTTCTTTTTGTTCTTCTTGGTCTTCTTTTCTTGTATTTGGTCCCCTTTTTCTGTTTTTGGTCTTTTTAAAAATTCCATATCACTACGCCTCAATTGGCCTCTAATTTGATATCACTACACGGCTTGAATCGTCTCTAATTCGATGTCCTAGGCGGCCTCAAACGTCATCTAATTCGATATCACTACGTGACCTCAATAGTCCTCTAATTTCACTACGCTTCGGTCGTCCTCTAATTCGATATCACAACACGGCCTCAATCTTTGGTCCTTTTTCGATATTGGTCCTCCAATTGTCCTCTGTATTCCATATCACTTGCCGCCTCAATTGTTTTTTCGATACCCCTTTGAACCCCTTCAAAATTCCATTTTACGCCTCAATCTGTCTTTCAATATCCTTTTTCAATCATCTTTGGTCTTCGATATCACTTGCGTTTGGTCTTCTAATTCGATACTCACTACGCGGCCTCAATTTTCTAATTCCTTGAACCCCTCAATCATTGTAATTCGATATCATTCCGCCTTTGTCCCCATACATAAAGAAATAGTACGTACGAAGCCTTCTTTTCTGTACCAGGCATAAAAAGTGGTACCTACCAGACGTTTCTCCTACCGGACATTGGTACCCACCAGACATTGAAATAGTTCCTACAAGACACAAAAAAGTAGTACCTACCAGACATCAATTAGGCCTCTAATTTGATATCACCTACACGGCTTGAATCGTTCTACAAGACAGGAAAAAGTATTCCTACGCGGCCTAAACGTCATCTACCTACCATGGAATCCTTACGTACCTCCTTCGAAAGACGTTGAACCCGATATCTTGTTTTGATCTTCTTTTTTGTCTTTGGTCTTCTTTTCTTGTGTTTTTTGTCTTCTTTTTCGTTTTTCGTCCTTTTTTGTCCTTGTTCTTATTTTTGAAACCATATCTACCCTTTGTTGTTCTTTGCCTTTGAATCGTCCTCTTTTTCTGTTTTTTGATCTTTTTGAAATTCCATTGAACCTCAATGGTTCCCCTAAATTTGATATCACTACGAATCGGCCTCAATCCCCTTCCGTAATCTAATTCGATATCCACTACGTGAAAATCGTCCTCTAATTCAATATCACTACGCTTCAATCGTCCTCTAATTCGATATCACTACGCGGCCCAATTGTCCTCTTATTCCATATCATTCCCGCCTCAATCGAAGTCCTAATTCGATACCCCTATGTGACCTCAAGAAATCTAATTCGATATCACTACGAAACTCCCAGAAGTAATTTACCCCATATGACTACGCGACCTCAATCAACCCAGACTTTGAACCCTACGAGACATAAAGAAGTAGTACCTAACTCCATAAAGAAATAAGTACCTACCAGACGTAAAAAGTAGTACCTACCGGTAAAAAGTAGTACCCACCAGATGTGAAGAAGTAGTTTACCGGACATGAAGGAAAAAGGAGTACCTACTAGACATAAAGTAGTACCTTCCATAAAGAACCCCTAGCAGACATAGAGAAATAGTTCCTACAAGACAGAAAAAGTAGTACCTACCGGAAGTATAAAAAAGTAGTACCTACCAGACGTAAAGAAGTAGTACCTACCAGACATCAAGACGTTGTACTTACCAGACATATCTTGTTTTGTCTTCTTTTTTTGACTTTGAAAAAAAGGAACCCTTTTGAACCCCTCATAAAGAAGTAGTCAATACAGCAACATAAAGAAATAGTACCCCAAGACATAAAAAGTAGTACCTACCTGGACTTTTCTTGAAGTCTTCTTTTCTTGAGACCCCATCTTTTTCCCTTTGTGGTCCTTCTTTTGTCTTGGTTTTAAAGAAATTGAACCTTTGTATGTGGACTTCTTTTCTTGTCTTTGGTCTTCTTTTTCTCTTTGACTTCTTGAATTGGTATCTTTTTTATTTGTTCTTCTTTGTTTTTGGTACCCTTTTTTGTAAAGAAATAGTCTTTACCTTTTTCATAAAAGTAGCTACCCACCAGACATAAAGAAGTAGTACCTACGAGACAGAAAAAGGTAGTACCTACCAAACATAAAGAAATAGTTCCTACAACCCAGGAAAAAGTAGTACCTACCGGACATAAAGAGATAGTACCTACCAGACCCATAAAGAAGTTTGAACCTACCAGACATAAAGACGTTGTACTTACCAGACATATCTTGTTTTTGATTTTCTTTTTTTGTCTTTGAACACCTTTTCTTGTGTTTTGTCTTCTTTTTCGTTTTTTCCTCTTCTTTTTGTCTTGGTCTTTTCTTTGTCTTTGGTCTTTTTGCTTGTGTTTGACTCCTTCTTTTCTGGACTTTGGTCTTCTTTTTTGTCCTTGTTCTTGTTTTTTGTCCTTTCGTGTTCTATTTTGTCTTTGTTCTTCTTGGTCCCTTTTCTTGTATTCCGTCCCCTTTTTCTGTTTTTTGGTCTTTTTTAAAATTCCATTGATCAATACGAACCTCAATTGGCCTCTAATTTGATATCACTACACGGCATTGAATCGTCCTCTAATTCGATATCCCTTTAACCACATTCAACCCCATTTAACCCGATTTATCCCACTTCTCAATCGCCTCAATAGTCCTCTAATTCGATATCACTACGTCTCAATCGTCCTCTAATTCGATATCACTCTTAATCACTCTTAATCGTCCTCTAATTCGATATCACTAATCCCTCAATTGTCCTCTTAATCCTCTTAATCACTTAATCCGCCTCAATCGTCCTCTAATCCGTCTTAATCCTATTGCGACCTCTTCATCTAATTCGATATCACTAAATCGTCCTCTAATTCGATATCACTACGCTACCTCAATCGTCCTCTAATTCGATATCACTACGCGGCTCAATTGTCCTCTTATTCCATATCACTACGCCGCCTCAATCGTCCTCTAATTCGATATATTATGTGACCTCAATCGTCCTCTAATTCGATATCACTACGCGGCCTCAATCGTTCTTTAATTGTATATGACTACACGACCTCAATCGTACCTACCAGACATAAAGAAGTATTACCTACGAGACATAAAAAAGTAGTACCTAACTCACATAAAGAAGAAGTACCTACCAGACGTAAAGAAGTAGTACCTACGGACATAAAGAAGTAGTACCCACCAGACATAAAGAAATAGTTCACTACAAGACAGAAAAAAGAGTACCTACCAGACATAAAGAAGTAGTACCTACGAGACATAAAGAGAGAGTACCTGGCAGACATAAAGAAATAGTTCCTACAAGACAGAAAAAAGTAGTACCTACCGGACATAAAGAAATAGTACCTACCAGACATAAAGAAGTAATACCTACCAGACATCAAGATGTTGTACTTACCAGACATATCTTGTTTTTGATCTTCTTTTTTTGTCTTTGGTCTTCTTTTCTTGTGTTTGGTCTTTTTTCTTGTGTTTGGACTTCTTTTCTTGTGTTTGGTCTTCTTTTCTTTTCAATACATATCAACATGCAAAGGTAGTACCCACCAGACATAAAGAAGTAGTACCTACCTGGTCTTTTCTTGTCTTTGGTCTTCTTTTCTTGTGTTTGGTCTTTTTTTTCTTGTTTGTGGTCTTCTTCTTTGTCTTGGTTTTTGTGTCTTGATCATTTTTTGTATGTGGTCTTCTTTTCTTGTCTTTGGTCTTCTTTTTTGTCTTTGGTCTTCTTCTTGTCATTGGTATCTTTTTGTATTTGTTCTTCTTATTTCTCGTTTTTGGTATTCCTTTTTTGTCTTGGTCTTTGCTTTGTTCCTTGAACCTTTTCGAACCCCTTTGAACCCTTTTGAACCGCTTCGAACCCCTTTTCAACGCCTTTGAACCCGCGGCCTCAATTGTCCTCTTCTTTGAACCCTTTGAACGCCTTTGAACCCCTTTGAACCCCCCCTTTCAACGCCTTTGAACCGCTTTGAACCCCTTTGAACGCCTTTGAACCCCTTGAACCCAACCCCTTTCAACGCCTTTGAACCCCTTTGAACCCTTTGAACCCCTTCGAACCCCTTCGAACCCCATCGAACTCCTTTGAACCCTTTTGCACCCCTTTGAACCGTTTCATACCCCTTTGAACCCCTTAGAACCCATATGAACCCTTTTGAACCCCTTTGAACCCCTTTGAACCCCATTGAACCTATTTAAACCCCATTGAACCCCATTGAACCCATTGAACCCCATTGAACCCATTGAACCAATTGAACCCCATTGAAACCCATTGAACCCCATTGAACCCCATTGAACCCCATTGAACCCCATTAAACCCCATTAAACCCCCTTTGAACCCCTTTCAACCCTTTTTAACCCCATTGAACCCCATCGAACCCTTTGAACCCCATTAAACCCCATTTAACCCACGATTGAACCGCATTTAACCCCATTTAACCCCATTTCTCAATCGCTCTCCAATCGCTCGCAATCGCTCTCAATCGCTCTCAATCGCTCTCAATCGCTCTCAATCGCTCTCAATCACTCTCAATCACTCTCAATGCTCTCAATCGCTCTCAATCCCTCTTAGTCCTCTTAGTCCCTCTTATTCCCTCTTAATCCCTCTTAATCCTCTTAAATGCTCTTTGAACCCCATTGAACCGCTTTGAACCGCTTCAGACCCCTTTCAACGCCTTTGAACCCTTTTAACCCCTTTGAACCCCCTTTGAACCATTTGAACCCTTTGAACCCCTTTGAACCCTTTGAACCCCTTTGAACCCATTTGAACCCCTTTTAACCCCTTTGAACCCATTTGAACCCCTTTTAACCCCTTTGAACCCCTTTGAACCCCTTTGCCCCCATTTGACCCATTTGAACCCCTTTGAACACCTTTGAACCCCTTTGAACCTCATTGAGCCCCATTGAACCCCATTGAACCCCTTCGAACCCCTTTGAACCTTTGAACCCATTGAACCCCGTTGAACCCCTTTGAACCCCTTTGAACCCCTTTGACTCCTTTGAACTTTCTGAACCCCTTTGAACCCTTCGAAATCCTTCGAACCCCATCGAACTCCTTTGAACCCTTTTGCACCCCTTTGAAGCCCTTTGACGGATGAAGACGGATTAAAACTTTGAACCCCCTTTGAACCCTTTGAACCCCATCGAACCCCTTTGAACCCTTTTGAACCCTTTTGAACCCATTGAACCCCATCGAACCCCTTTGAACCCCATTAAAACCCATTAAACCCCACATTGAACCCCATTGAACCCCATTAAACCCAATTTAACCACATTCAACCTTTAACCCCATTGATCAAATCACTCTCAATCGCTCTCAATCGCTCTCAATCGCTCTCAATCGCTCTCAATCCCTTAATCGCTCTTAATCACTCTCAATCGCTCTCAATCCCTCTCAATCCCTCTTAGTCCTCTTAGTCCCTCTTATTCCCTCTTAATCCTCTTTAATCCTCTTAATCCGTCTTAATCTCTTAATCCGTCTTAATCCGTCTTAATCCGTCTTAATCCGTCTTAATCCGTCTTAATCCAAATCTTAATCCGTCTTAATCAATCTTAGTCCGTTTAAATCCCGTCTTAATCGCTCTTAATCGCTCTTAATCGCTCTTAATCGCTCTTTTTATCGCTCTTAATCCCGTCTTAATCCGTCTTAATCAGTACTTCCCAATCCGTCTTAATCCGTCTTAATCGGTCTTAATCCGTCTTAATCCGTCTTAATCCGTCTTAATCCGTCTTAATCCGTCTTAATCCAAATCTTAATCCGTCTTAATCCGTCTTAATCCGTCCCAATCACTCTTAATCATAATTCCTCTTAATCCCTCTGAATCGCTCTTAATCGCTCTTAATCGCTCTGAATCGCTCTTGATCGCTCTTCATCGCTCCCTATCGCTCCCTATACTTCCCTATCGCTCCCTATCCCCTTTGAACCCCTTTGAACCCCTTTGAATCCCTTTGAACCCCTTCGAACCCCATCGAACCCTTTTGAGCCCCTTTGACCCCTTTTGAACCCCATTGAACCCCATGGAACCCCTTTGAACCCCTTTGAACCCCTTTGAACCTCTTTGAACCCCTTTGAACCCCTTTGAACCCCTTTGAACCCCGTTGAACGACTTTGAACCCCTTTAAACCCATTTGAACCCCTTGAAACCCATTTGAACCGCTTTGAACCCCTTTGAACCCATTTTAACCCCTTTGAACCTTTTTGAACCCCTTTGAACCCCTTTGAACCCATTTGAACCCCTTTGAACCCCTTTGAACCCCTTTGAACCCCTTTGAACCTCATTGATCCCCATTGAACCCCATTGAACCCCTTCGAACCCCCTTAAACCCCTTTGAACCCCTTTGAACCCCATTGAACCCCATTGAACCCCTTTGAACCCCTTTGAATCCTTTTGACTCCTTTGAACTTTCTGAACCCTCCTCGCTCTCCTCGCTCTCAGTAAACTCTCAATCGCTCTCAATCGCTTTCAATCTCGCTCTCCAATCCCTCTTAATCCTCTTAATCCTCTTAGTCCCTCTTAATCCGAATCCGTCTTAATCTATCTTAATCTATCTTAATCCGTCTTAATCCCTGCTCCGTCTTTAATCCGTCGTAATTTGTCTTAATCCCTTAATCTTTGAATCCGTCTTAATCGCTGTTAATCCGTTTTAATCGCTCTTAATCCGTCTTAATCGCTCTTAAGCCGCCTTAATCAACTTAATCCGTCTTAATCCGTCTTAATCGCTCTTAATCCGTCTTAATCCGTCTTAATCCGTCTTAATCCGTCTTAATCCATCTTAGACCCTTTTCTTAATCCTTAATCGCTCTTAATCCGTCTTTGAACCGTCTTAATCCGTCTTAATCCATCATTTTAAAATCCCCTTTATCCCCTTAATCGAACCCTTTAATCCGTCTTAATCCGTCTTAATCCGAATCCGTCCAAATCCGTCTTAATCTTAATCCACGTAAATCCGTCTTAAGTGGTCTTAATCCTCTTAATCCGTCGTAATCGCTCTTAATCCCATAATGAACCCCATGGAACCCCTTTAATCCGTCTTAACCCTTCTTAATCCGTCTTAATCCCTTTGAACCCCTTTGAACCCCTAAATCCGTCTTAATCGCTCTTAATCGCTCTTAATCCCCGCTTGAACCGTCTTTGAACCCCGTCTTAAACCTCTTGATCCGTCTTAACCCCTTGGAACCCAATAATCCCTGAACCCCTCTTAATCCCTTTGAACCCCCCCCTCTTAATCGTCTTAATCCGGTTCCTTTTTGAATCCGTCCTAATCCGTCTTAATCAATCTTAATCCGTCTGAACCCCTTTGAACCTCTTGAACTTAATTGAACCCCTTTGAATCCTCTTAATCCGTCTTAACCCTTCTTGAACCCGTCTTAATCCGTCTTAATCCCTTTGAACCCTCTTAATCAACTTTCTGAACCCCTTTGAATCCGTTTAAACCCCTTTGAACCCCTTTGAACCCCTTTGAACCCCTTTGAACCCCTTTGAACCCTTTTGAACCCCTTTGAACCCCCTTTTGAACCCTTTTGAACCCCTTTGAACCCCTTTTAACCCTTTTGAACCCCTTCGAACCCTTTGAACCCCTTTGACCCTTTGAACCCCTTTGAACCCCTTTGAACCCCATTGAACCCCTTTGAACCCCTTTGAACTCCTTTGAACCCCTTTGAACCCCTTTGAACCCCTTTGAACCCTTTGGAACCCCATTGAACCCCTTTGAACCCCATAAAACCCTCATTGGAATCTCTTCGAAACCCATTGAATCCCTTTGAACCCCATTGAACCCCATAACCCCTTTGAACCCCTTTGAACCCTTTGAACCCCCCCTTTGAACCCCTTTGAACCCCTTTGAACCCCTTCGATCCCCTTTGAACCCCTTTGAACCCCATTGAACCCCTTTGAACCCCTTGGAACCCCTTTGAACCCCTTTGAACCCCATGGAACCCTTTGAACCCCTTTGAACCCCTTTGAACCCCTTTGAACCCCTTTGAACCCCTTTGAACCCCTTTGAACCCTTTAACCCCATCGAACCCTTTGAACCTTTGAACCCTTTTGAACCCCTTTGAACCCCCCCTTTGAACCCCTTTGAACCCCTTTGAACCCCTTTGAACCCCTTTGAACCCCTTTGAACCCCTTTGAACCCCTTTGAACCCCTTTGAACCCTTTGAACCTCTTTGAACCCCTTTGAACCCCTTTGAACCCATTTGAACCCCTTTGAACCCCTTTGAACCCCTTTGAACCCATTTGAACCCCTTTGAAACCCAATTGAACCCATTTGAACCCCTTTTGAACCCTTTTGAACCCCTTTGAACCCCTTTGAACCCTTTTGAACCCCTTTGAACCCCTTTGAACCCCTTTAAACCCCTTTGAACCCCTTTGAACCCCTTTGAACCCCTTTGAACCCCTTTGAACCCCTTTGAACCCTTTGAACCCTTTTGAACCCGTTTGAACCCATTTGAACCCCTTTGAACCCTTTTGAACCCCTTTGAACCCCTTTGAACCCCTTTGAACCCCCCTTTGAACCCCTTTGAACCCCTTTGAACCTCTTTGAACCCCTTGGTTCCCCTTTGAACCCCTTTAAACCCCTTTAAACCCCTTTGAACCCCCTTTGAACCCCTTTGAACCCCTTTGAACCCCTTTGAACCCATTGAACCTTTTGAACCCCATTGAACCCCTTTGAACCCCTTTGAACCCCTTTTAACCCCTTTGAACCCCATTGAACCCTTTTGAACCCATTTGAACCCTTTTGACTCCTTTGAACTTTCCCCTTTGAACCCCTTTGAACCCCTTTAAACCCCTTTGAACCCCTTTGAACCCCTTTAAACCCCTTTGAACCCCTTTAAACCCCTTTGAACCCCTTTGAACCCCCATGAACCCCTTTGAACCTTTTGAACCCTTTTGAACCCCTTTGAACCCTTTTCGAACCCCTTGAACCCCATCATTTGAACCCGTTTGAGCCCCTTTGAACCTTTGAACTTTGAACCCCTTTGAACCCTTTGAACCCCTTTTGAACCCCTTTGAACTTTGTACTTTTTCAACCCCTTCGAACCCCTTTGAACCCCTTTGAACCCCATTTTGGAACCCCTTTGAACCCCTTAAAACCCCATTTCTTCCAACCCCATTGAACCCCATTGAACTCTTTGAACCCCTTTTTGAACCCCTTTAAACCCTTTGAACCCCTTTGAACCCCTTTGAACCCCTTTGAACCCTTTTGAACCCCTTTAAACCCTTTTTGAACCCCTTTAAACCCCTTTAAACCCCTTTGAACCCCTTTGAACCCCTTTGAACCCCTTTGAACCCTTGGAACCCTTTTGAACCTTTGAACCCCTTTGAACCCCTTCGAACCCCTTTGAACCCCATTGAACCCTTTTGAACCCGTTTGAGCCCCTTTGACTCCTTTGAACTTTCTGTACCCCTTTGAACCCCTTTGAACCCCTTTGAACCCCTTTGAACCCTTTGAACCCCTTTAAACCCCTTTGAACCCCTTTGAACCCCCTTGAACCCCTTTCAACCCCTTCGAACCCCTTTGAACCCCTTTGAACCCCTTCGAACCCCTTTGAACCCCATTGAACCCTTTTGAACCCGTTTGAGCCCTTTGACTCCTTTGAACTTTCTGAACCCCTTTGAACCCCTTTGAACCCCTTTAAACCCCTTTGAACCCCTTTGAACCCATTTAAACCTCTTTGAACCCTTTGAACCCCTTTGAACCCCTTTGAACCCCTTTTAAACCCTTTGAATCTTTTTGAACCCGCTTTAGACCCATTTGAACCCCTTTGAACACCTTTCTTTTGAACCCCCGTTGAACCCCTTTGAACCCATTGAACCCCATTGAACCCCATTGAACCCCTTCGAACCCCTTTGAACCCCTTTGAACCCCATTTTGAACCTCTTTGACTCCTTTGAACTTTCTCCCCTTTGAACCCCTTCGAACCCCTTCCGAACCCCATCGACTCCTTTGAACCCTTTTGAACCCCTTTGAAGCCCTTTGACGGATGAAGACGGATTAAAACTTTGAACCCCTTTGAACCCCCTTTGAACCCCATGAACCCCTTTGAACCCTTTTGAACCCCATTGAACCCCATAGACATCGAACCCCTTTGAACCCCATTAAAGGCTCATTCAACCCCATTGAACCCCATTGAACCCCATTAAACCCAATTTTTTCAACCCCATTTAACCCATTTAATCCCACTCTTTGACTCCTTTGAATCTTTCTGAACCCCTTTGAACCGCTCTCAATCGCTCTCAACCCCTTCCGAATCACTCTTAATCATCTTAATCCTTTGAACCCTTTTGCACCCCTTTAAGCCCTTTGACGGATGAAGACTCTTTAATCCCACTCTTAATCCGACCCGTCTTAATCGGTCTTAATCCGTCTTAATCCGTCTTAATCCTACCGGGCTCAAACGTCTTAATTCGATATCACTACGTGACCTCAATCCCTCTAATTCGATACCCTACGCTGCCTCAATCGTCCTCTAATTCGGTATCACAACATGGCCTCAATCGTCCTCCAATTCGAATCATTAAACCCTCAATTGAACTCTTATTCCATATCACTACGCCGCCTCAATCGTCCAATTCGATATATTATGTGACCTCAATCGTCCTCTAATTCGATAACCCCTCAATCGTCCTCTATCCAGATCACTACGCCTCAATCGGCCTCTAATTCCATATCACTACGCGGCCTCAATCGCTTCTAATTCGATATCACTACGCGGCCTCAAATCGTCTTCTAATTCGATCTCACTACGCGGCCTCAATCGTCTCTTAATCACTACTTCAATCGTCCTGTAATTCGATATCATTCCGCCTTATTCCCCATCTAAAAAATAATACCCTCTTAATACCTACTTAAAAAAGTCCTCTTAATCCCCTCTTAATCCCTCTTAACCTACCGGACATAAAGAAGTAGTACCCGCAGACATAAAGAAATCGTTCTTAGTACCTACCAGGCATAAAAGTAGTACCTACCAGACGTAAGTAGTACCTACCGGACATAATGGTAGTACCCACCAGACATAAAAATAGTTCCTACAAGACAGAAAAAAGTAGTACCTACCAGGTATAAAAAAGTAGTACTTACCAGACGTAAAAGTAGTACCTACTCAATAAAAAAGTAGTACCAACCAATTCGATATCCTCAAGACAGAAAAAAGTAGTACCTACCAGGTATAAAAAAGTAGTACCTACCAGACGTAATTCCTACCGGACATATCACAACCCACCAGACATAAAAATAGTTCCTACAAGACAGAAAAAAGGAGTACCTAACAGACATAAAGAAAGTAGTACCAGCAAGACGTAAAAATGTACCTACCGGACATAAAGAACTAGTACCCACCAGACATAAAAAGAAATAGTTCCTACAAGACGAAAAAGTAGTACCTACCAGACATAAAGAAATAGTTCCTACATAAGACAGGAAAAAGTAGTACCTACTGGACATAAAGAGATAGTACCTACCAGACATAAAGTAGTACCTACACCAGACATAAAGACGTTGTACTTACCAGACATATCTTGTTTTTGATCTTCTTTTTTGTCTTTGGTTGTGTTTTGTCTTCTTTTCTTGTGTTTCTTTTTTTGTCTTGGTCTTTTCTTGTCTTTGTCTTCTTTTCTTGTCTTCTTTTTGGACTTTGGTCCTTTTTGTTAGTTCTTGTTTTTTGTCTTTCGTGTTCTATTTTGTCTTTGTTCTTCTTGGTCTTCTTTTCTTGTATTCCGTCCTTTTTCCTTTTTTTTGGTCTTTTTTAAATTCCATATCACTACGCCTCAATTGGCCTCTAATTTGATATCCTACACGGCTTGAATCGTCCTCTAATTCGATATCCCTAGGCGGCCTCAAACGTCATCTAATTCGATATCACTACGTGACCTCAATAGTCCTCTAATTCGATATCACTACGCTGCCTCAATCGTCCTCTAATTCGATATCACTCAATCGTCCTCTAATTCGATATCCTCAATTGTCCTCTTATTCCATATCACTACGCCGCCTCAATCGTCCTCTAATTCGATATCATTATGTGACCTCAATCGTCCTCTAATTCGATATCACTACGCGCCTCAATCGTTCTTTAATTCAATATCACTACGCGACCTCAATCATCTTCTAATTCGATATCACCGCGGCCTCAATCGTCTTCTAATTCGTCCTATCACTACGAATCGTCTTCTAATTCGATATGACTACGCGGCCCCAATCGTCCTTTAATTCGATATGACTACGCGACCAATCGTACCTACCATACATAAAAATAGTACCTACGAAGCCTACAAGTAATACCTACCAGGCATAAAGAAGTGGTACCTACCAGACGTAAAGAAATAGTACCTACCGGACATAAAGAAGTAGTACCCACCAGACATAAAGAAATAGTTCCTACAAGACAGAAAAAAGGGGAGTACCTACCAGACATAAAGAAAGTAGTACCTACGAGACATAAAGAGAGAATTACCTAGCAGACATAAAGAAATAGTTCCTACAAGACAGAAAAAAGTAGTACCTACCGGACATAAAGAAATAGTACCTACCAGACATAAAGAAGTAATACCTACCAGACATCAAGACGTTGTACTTACCAGACATATCTTGTTTTGATCTTCTTTTTTGTCTTTGGTCTTCTTTTCTTGTGTTTGGTCTTCTTTTTCTTGTGTTTGACTTCTTTTCTTGTGTTTGGTCTTTTGCTTTGTCTTTACATATCAACATGCAAAGTAGTTCCCACCAGACATAAAGTAGTACCTACCTGGTCTTTTCTTTTTTTTGGTCTTCTTTTCTTGTGTTTGGTCTTTTTTTAACACTTGTTTGTGGTCTTCTTCTTTTTGTCTTGGTTTTTTCTAATTGTATCTTGATCATTTTTTGTATGTGGTCTTCTTTTCTTGTCTTTGGTCTTCTTTAATTCGTCTTTGGTCAATTCTTCTTGTCATTGCGTATCTTTTTGTATTTGTTCTTCTTATTTCTACCAGTTTTAAAAAGTATTACCTTTTTTGTCTTGGTACCTACCAGACGTAAGTGTCTTTGAACCTTTTCGAACCCCTTTGAGACCCTTTGAAATAGTTCCTACAAGACAGAAAAAAGTAGTTGAACCCTTGAAGTAGTACCCCAGCAACCCCCTTTCAGACATCAAGACTTTTACCAACCCCTTGAACCCTTTGAACTTTTCTTGTGTTTGGTCTTCTTTTCTTGAAGTACCCCTTGAACCCCTTGTGTTTGCTTTTTCTTGTTTGTGGTCTTCTTCTTTTGTCTTGGTTTTGTGTGTGTCTTGACCCTTCTTTTCTTGTCTTTGGTCTTCTTTTTTGTCTTTGGTCTTCTTCTTGTCATTGGTATCTTTTGTATTTTCTCGTTTTGGTATTCCTTTTTGTCTTGGTCTTTGCTTGTCTTTGAACCTTTTCGAACCCCTTTGAACCCCTTTGAACCCTTTTGAACCCTTTCAACCCCTTTGAACCCCATTGAACCCCTTTGAACCCCTTTGAACCCCATTGAACCCCATTGAACCCCATTGAACCCATTGAACCCTGAACCCTTTGAACATTCGAACCCCTTGAACCCCATTAACCCCATTAAACCCCAGCACCTTTGAACCCTTTCAACCCCTTTGAACCCCATTGAACCCCATTGAACCCCTTTGAACCCCATTAAACCCATTTAACCTATTGAACCCCATTGAACCCCATTGAACCCCATTGAACCCAATTGAACCCATTGAACCCAATTGAAACCCATTGAACCCCATTGAACCCCATTGAACCCCATTGAACCCCATTAAACCCCATTAAACCCCTTTGAACCCCTTTCAACCCCTTTTAACCCCTTGAACCCCATCGAACCCCTTTGAACCCCATTAAACCCCATTTAACCCGATTGAACCGCTTTAACCCCATTTAACCCCATTTCTCAATCGCTCTCAATCGCTCTCAATCGCTCTCAATCGCTCTCAATCCATCTCAATCGCTCTCAATCGCTCCCACTCTCAATCGCTCTCAATCGCTTCAATCCCTCTTAGTCCCTCTTAGTCCCTCTTATTCCCTTTAATCCCTCTTAATCCCTCTTAAATGCTCTTTGAACCCCTTTGAACCGCTTTGAACCGCTTCGAACCCCTTTCAACGCCTTTGAACCCCATTTAACCCCTTTGAACCCCATTGAACCATTTGAACCCCTTTGAACCCCTTTGAACCCCATTGAACCCCATTGAACCCATTTGAACCCCTTTTAACCCTTTGAACCCCATTGAACCCTTTTAACCCCTTTGAACCCCTTTGAACTCCTTTGAACCCATTCTGAACCCCTTTGAACACCTTTGAACCCCTTCAATCCTTTGAACCCCTTTGAACCTCATTTGAACCCCATTGAACCCCTTTGAACCCCTTTGAACCCCTTTGAACCCCTTTGAACCCCTTTGAACCCCATTGAACCTTTGAACCCCTTTTGAACCCCTTTGACTCCTTTGAACTTTCTGAACCCCTTTGAACCCCTTCGAACTCCTTCGAACCCCATCGAACTCCTTTGAACCCTTTTGCACCCCTTTGAAGCCCTTTGACGGATGAAGACGGATTAAAACTTTGAACCCTTTGAACCCCTTTGAACCCCATCGAACCCTTTTGAACCCTTTTGAACCCTTTTGAACCCCATTGAACCCCATCGAACCCCTTTGAACCCCATTAAAACCCATTAAACCCCATTGAACCCCATTGAACCCCATTAAACCCAATTTAACCACATTCAACCCCATTTAACCCCATTTAATCCCACTTCTCAATCGCTCTCAATCGCTTTCAATCGCTCTCAATCGCTCTCAATCCCTCACTCTTAATCGCTCTTAATCACTCTTAATCACTCTTAATCCCTCTTAGTCCCTCTTATTCCCTCTTAATCCCTCTTAATCCCTCTTAATCCGTCTTAATCCCTCTTAATCCGTCTTAATCCGTCTTAATCCGTCTTAATCCGTCTTAATCCGTCTTAATCCGTCTTAATCCGTCTTAATCCATCTTAGTCCGTTTAATCCGTCTTAATCGCTCTTAATCCGCTCTTAATCCGCTCTTAATCGCTCTTAATCCGTCTTAATCCGTCTTAATCCGTCTTAATCCGTCTTAATCCGTCTTAATCCGTCTGAATCCTCTTAATCCGTCTTAATCCGTCTTAATCCGTCTTAATCACTCTTAATCACTT
>JAXRKP010002502.1:0-47895 GCA_037039925.1 Doris montereyensis | reverse complement strand
CTTGAATTCTATCACAGAATATCATTCAATATTGACAAAATACATATTTAACAATAGTTATGCCTCGTTAAAACTTTTTTCTTTTTTTTACATCTCTAATTTCAGATAACCTATAGAATATAATATCATAAGAAGAAAAAAGGAAACAAAAAATATTCCTAACTAAAATAATCTTCAAATACGTGGAAAGTGTACACATATCAATTGCACGAGAAGTTGCAGCACAAATGCACATGTGTTCTTGCACTGAGAGTTTGGCACCACTGAAACTTTCCCTATTTTCATTACAATAACTAGTCTACCCATTGATGCCAACCTACAATCTATTGAACATGAATGAAGTAAATCCAAATCTGTCTGTTTCTATTTTTATTATTTTTCCACAGGGTTGCAAGATAAAACTAATAGTGGAAGTGGAATGTTTTATTAAGTTGACATGTTTAGGTCTACTCAACGAAAATATTTATGTAGATAAAAATAATTTCCCTTGTAGTGTTTTCTTTTACTATGTCTTCATCCATCCCTAACATAATTTGTACTCGTTCTTCTAACAGATTGTGGAATTTGTGCAAGTCTGATTTACAAGCCTATCGGGATGACATGATCGACCTTACTTTCATTATACACGTAGTATGAGGATTCTTTGAGGTCACATTGCACTGAAAATATAAATTTTAATCGAAAAAGGTGGAGTGGGGGGGGAAGGGGGGGGGGGGGCATTAAAACGAGAATTAAATCTTTTTCTTTCTTCTAAACAACCACATAGTCATTGGCTACAAGAAAATTAAAAGCTGCAAAAGTTGGCAAGACAGCAAAAACTAACTACAACTGGAAGCAAACTGTTTGAACTGGTCACGATAAATGTAAAAATTCATTTTGGTGGAGAAGTTCAAATTTTCTTGGATTCTTTAAATGAACAGGAAAAAAGCCATATAATCAAAATGTCTCCCCCCCCCTCTCTTTAGTGTATTATCACACATATAAGGATGCACATTGCTTTTTTTTTTAAATTTATTATTCATAATATATCCAGTAAGAAGGCATTTTTCATCAATCTCGATACAACAAAAAAAATAATGAACGAATGGCAAATCCTGTATATCTATATATTTATAATGTATAAATGATGGCAGATCAGTAATCAAAAAGGTGTATATAATAGTGTATACTGAACCGCTTACACCTGCATTATTATAAAATGTACACATATTGCAACCAGTACATTACAGTGAAGGTATCATTTTACAACAGTTTTAAAATAGCCAAGCTGTCATTGAATGGTCTTCTTCTTTCCTTGTCTATGGCACTAAACTGATTTAAAATCTCATCAATCAATTCTAAGACAAAACGCTCCCTCAAAAAAAAAATTAATATGCACATGATACATCTGGGGAAATATTTATGACAGTATCTAATCTTGTACTGTTTTCACATAAAAGTTATAAATCCATGGAGTTATAAATGTATCTGGAGAAGAAAAAAAGTTTCTACAAAGTCATTACGGCCCACAAAGCTAGGGCGTGTCCCGTTTCTGTGGCGCAAAGCCAGTCAGGTGAAAATAATCACATCCTGGACAGGACGCTAGTCTGACAAAAGTTTTACTCCCAAGATAGTGCTTTTACCCATTTTCACTTGGGTCGAGTAGGGAAATTACAGTTTACGTGTCTTTCCCAAGGAACACAACGTCGGACCTAATTTTGGTAGAATTTGAAACCAGGAACTCAGGATCTCAAGTCTGACAACTTACCACTTGGTCACATACGCCATTAACATAAATGTATAAGTACGCTTGTATTATGATCAGTATGCACAAAGAATGATAAAATATGCGTGCAAGTGTGTGTGTGTGTGTGTGTGTGTGTGTGTGTGTGTGTGCATTCACAGATCAAAGCTTGTTATTTTTACCTAATAATCGCAGCCTACATACTGAGTCAGCGGATGAGAAATTATAGTAATAATATCATGCATAAATTTATTACATAATAAACACGAATCTCAGCATTTGAAAAATTCCTTACTAATAACACTAGTAAAACTAAACTAAAAAGCAAGTTTAGGAAATTTTTGGGAAGATGCAATTCTAAAAGCAGTTTTGGAAATGCAACAGAAAACAAAATTAATACAAAAAAATAAAGCCGTCTGGTTACATACGTATCTCAAGACTAGCTATGAGATTCAGACAACTACATTGAGGTCATTTGAGTTCATGGAAGAACGAGATGAGGATTTTTTTCTCTCCTTTTCTAGCTTCGTTTTTCATTCAATGTCAAAACACCTAACTTTCATTGTCATGATTATGAACTTCCCTTTCTACACTTTGACAAGGATTGGTTTTTTTTAAGTTATACCATCCACTATGATATAATGTGTAGATCTAAGGAAACCTAAGAGCAATTTAAGGAAAGGAGCACAGGACTTGTCTGTCAATACTGCCTGTCAATCAGCGTCATGAAGAAAAAAGAAGATGGGCTGTTGTTAGTATAATACCAAGCGCCATCTGTTCACAGCTGTTTGGGAGTAGATCTAAACCCGACAATTTCAAATAAAATGGCCCACAAGCCATGCTGCACTACATTTAAATACAGGTGTACTAGATCTAAGTAATAGGTTCAAAACAACTCAATCCATCTCTGAAGATGGCAATGAGATTGTTTGAAAAGCATGAGTGGTAGACGAGTCTACAGAGACAGGTTTACAAACTATGTAAAAATACAACATAGGGTTAAAAGAGAGAGAGAGAGAGAGAGAGAGAGAGAGAGAGAGAGAGAGAGAGAGAGAGAGAGAGAGAGAGAGAGAGAGAGAGAGAGAGAGAGAGAGAGAGAGAGACAGAGAGAGAGACAGAGAGAGAGAGAGAGAGAGACAGAGAGAGACAGAGAGACAGAGAGAGACAGAGAGAGAGAGAGAGAGACAGAGAGAGAGAGAGAGAGAGACAGAGAGAGAGAGACAGAGAGACAGAGAGAGAGAGAGAGAGACAGAGAGAGAGAGAGAGAGAGAGAGAGAGAGAGAGAGAGAGAGAGAGAGAGAGAGAGAGAGAGAGAGAGAGACAGAGACAGAGACAGAGAGACAGAGAGAGAGAAAGAGACAGAGAGACAGAGAGACAGAGAGAGAGACAGAGAGAGAGACAGAGAGAGAGAGAGAGAGAGAGAGAGAGAGAGACAGAGAGAGAGAGAGAGAGAGAGAGAGAGAGAGAGAGAGAGAGAGAGAGAGAGAGAGAGAGACAGAGAGAGAGAGAGAGAGAGAGAGAGAGAGAGAGAGAGAGAGAGAGAGAGACATAGACAGAGAGATAGAGATAGCTTATTTTTCTATACACCACTGCTCCCATACAAGGCTCTTGATCGTTAAATAAAAAATATGGTTATCTATCACATGATTTCAAAGCAATATGAAAATTATCTTCACTTCTTTAAAAAAAATTCCATGAACCTTAAATTCACCTCCTTCTCACATAGTTAGTATATAGTGAACCGATAGACACATAGCCTCCTTTTTGGTAGTAAGGTAGACATTGATATCTTTTTCTTCTTTTTTAAAATTTATTATGAAATTCTCCACTCAATGAGTCAATGTAATCACAGGACAAAATTTGTTAACAATAAAAGGAAGGGTAAAGCAGTTGGCAGTAAATAAAGCAAAAAAGGAAACAGCAGCAGCATGAGAAGGTTGATAATAATAATATAATGGAAGGGACTCAGGGAAAACACGATGAAAGAATCTCTTTCTTTTTTTTTTTTTACATACTCTTTGTACAAACAAATAAATTGAATTGCGAAAATATTTCATGTCATGATGCATTGATAATGGCATTGAAAGCAATTGAAAACGTTTTTTAGTAGAATCATACAGTAAAATATAGTTTGAGCATCTCAATTCAACCATGGTCCTCTCAAGTTTCAATCATTCACTTTGAAAATACTTAAAAGAATTACATCATTCGATAAATTGTATTTCACTTTAAATCTTGTGAGCGGAGCATTGTATTATTAACAGTGACTATTCAACATAATAGAGCTTGAGTGAAAACAAAAAAAGTTACCACTTCTCCTATGTTTTCTCTCCCTGTCTTGGCAGCTGGAAATGAATATTGATAAGAAGAAAATACAGTCTCTGTCATAAATAGTTACTTATCATCAATTTCTGATTTCATCACAACCTTCATGAGCTGAGTTAACTTAAAAGTTCCCTCAAAGCTGTCACGATGAATTGAGCTGGAGCTTTTCCCGATTTCTATAGCATGAAGAGGAGCAAGTGATATACTACATCGTTTTCTGGCCAGGATGAGCTGATGAAAATTTGGTCGCTAGCCACACAACGCCCCCAGATGTCAAATATTTTTTTATTTTTTATGACTTATACACACACACACACACACACACACACACATATATATATACAGAGATAAAGAGATATAGATATATAGAAAGACAGACAGAGAGAGAGAGAGAGAGAGAGAGAGAGAGAGAGAGAGAGAGAGAGAGAGAGAGAGAGAGAGAGAGAGAGAGAGAGAGAGAGAGAGAGAGAGAGAGAGAGAGAGAGAGAGAGAGAGAGAGAGAGAGAGAGAGAGAGAGAGAGAGAGAGAGAGAGAGAGAGAGAGAGAGAGAGAGAGAGAGAGAGAGAGAGAGAGTAATAACTTGACAATACATATATTACGCAGAATTATTTTCCATATTTTTCATACATCTCGATGTGTTCTCTTACTTCCTTTAATTATTTCTATATTTAATGTATTATATATATATGTGTGTGTTTCTGCTGTTTGTTAACTTTATATTATACATAAATGTTTTTAGTGACGCATCTCAAAATCTCTCCTTTATTGTGAGTGTGTGTGTGTGTGTGTGTGTGTGTGTGTGTGTATGTGTTAGAGGTATACACATACTTTATAAATAGTCCGTTAATCTATTGCAATGTTTTAAAATATTGTTAATATTAATAATATTAGTATCCTGATACATCTATGTATTGCTTTAAATCACTTGCTTTTAAATCTATTTCGTTTCTTAACCTTATTCTGATTTTGTATATAACTACAATAAATGTTTTAAAATTGTCATTTGAATTTCTATATATGACCTATATCTGCACACCTTGCTCTTTAATTTTTTTTTATGATTTCTGGCCGATGTAAATTGTGCCAAATTGCCTTTCTGAATGAATAAAGTATTTGAATTTAAATATGAATCCATCACAAAGCTAATTTGCCAGATAAAACTGGTGCCTATATGATGCACCTGAGCCAAATGGGGAAACGCATCTAGCTCTGTCGGCATTCAAAATCAAATCAAGGACTTCATCATCCATCTCTCATCTGGCCAGCCTAACCATCACGTGGTCAACCTCACAAGCTTTGACTTGGAATATGTTACTGTCTGAATGATAACATGTTATTGTTTGATTGATAACATGTTACTTTCTGAAGGATAACATGTTACTGTCCGATTGATAACATGTTACTGTCTGATTGATAACATGTTACTGTCTGAAGGATAACATGTTACTGTCTGAAGGATAACATGTTACTGAAGGATAACATGTTACTGTCTGAAGGATAACATGTTACTGTCTGAAGGATAACATGTTATTGTCTGAAAGATAACATGTTACTGTCTGAAAGATAACATGTTACTGTCTGAAGGATAACATGTTACTGTTACTGAAAGATAACATGTTACTGTCTAAATGATAACATGTTATTGTCTGAAGGATAGCATGTTATTGCCTGATTGGTAACATGTTACTGTCTGATAACATGTTCCTCATTTGAAATACCTTATGTTTATTAATATATATAAGAGCTCATGTTATAATTCATCATGTACTTGTATTATAATATAAAGATATTGTTAATATGAGGAAAGTACCATCAAAACAATGATTATGTCAAGAGCACAATTTCCTTAAAAGCAATTACCATAATTTTAATATTTATTTATAGTGAAAAGACACATGGATCTATTGGTAGCAAAGTGATAAATCCGAGCCTTTCCAAATCAGCTTCATTTTCATCTAATATTAGTGATAATCTCAAAATGCAAGGCTTCAAATAACAGAGATCCACAGTAAAATATATGTATATATTTAATTTTCACGAGTTTAAAAAGAGTTCATATAGACAGTACCAAAATTTATGGCAGTTATTAAGATTCAAAAGAAAAGCCAGAGCAAGAAGAGAAGGCTGTGGGTGAGGTGATTGTAAACATGTGTGAGTATTTTCCTCAAATTGATAGTAAAATGACTACCACAAAGAACTTTAAAAGAATCAGCTGTGTTTCTTTGTCATCGAAAGAGTGATAAAGAAAGATTTAGTAATATGAAGACATTTACATTATGCTATCTATATTTTCACCAAACAGGATTGGGCTGTGGGTATTTTCTTCGCTTGCATTTTCAGACTAAAAAGATGAAATTGTGAAATACTATACAAACAATTTGCCTCGCTTACTTCCAGCAAGTCTGGCAAGCAATCCTCCACTGAGGCTCATGTTCACTTTGCCAAGATTTGACATAAGACCTTATTATATCAATATGAATGAACATGTCTTCATCTTAAACAACTACAATACTCTAATAAGAAACAACAACTTTCATTTATATGCCCAGATATCTATGAAAGGTGCTGATATTGAAATAGCATCCTGTGATAAAGAGAGGAAAGTTTGTGAGACTCACTATTTTTCAGTCATTTTCAAGCATTTCATTTACAATAACATATAAATCTTGAACATTTTTAGAAGTTTGCAAAAGAAACTTCAAACACTGTTATTATTTCCTACCAGTGATGACTCTAGTCTCTTATTCTCCCTTGGGTTGTCCTCTATCGACTCTTCCAAAATTTCTTGCTTTTTGATCCCCGCCATCTCATACATATCCATAGCCACCATCATGATGCACACAATATTTTTACAACGAATGGGGAGACTTCTTCTCCTTGCTTGTGCCATAGAAGTATACGTAAGCTCAATAACGGAGCATTGACAGCTGCAATTTGCAGCAAGTAATGCAAATTCTTCATCATTGGTGATATTGGATGAATACCAAAATGGCTACTACTAAGGAACATCAAGGTCAGCGTGGGTAACACCAGGTTGAGGCAAGCGACAATAATGATGATCAATTCCAGAATTGGCTCCAGGGAATTTTTGCTTCCTTCATTGAAAAAGATGCTGAGAATATCCACAGAATCTATAATGTCAAAAGGCACCATAAAGATAAATCCATTGATGAATTGACGAGCTGGACTTCCTGGTTGTGCTTTGTGATGTGCGGACACAATAAGAAGAAACACTATGCTCGCCATAGCCACTGTAAACTTAAGCATGTTGCTCCCAAAGAAAACACCAGAATGAATGCGGTGAGCAAAGTTTTTGTAGATCACTCCAACACGAACAGTGAGGATTAGCGAATAGACGAGCCACGCGAAATAAGACAGAGGGAAACTCCTGCATCAATTTGATTTTTTCTTTACTTTACTGGATTTATATATAAACTTCAGCTCCTTGTATGAAATAAAAAAAGCGACGAGAAAGCTAAAGATGACAGCAACATCAGATGCGATCCAGAAAAACCAGCTGTGGTTGTTGTAGTGGACAAGATAGTAATCCAGGATACCACCCTGAAAGGTGGCAAGGATGATCACAGCTATCCTGGAAGGAAGGAAACTGCAAGGATCACAAAGCTGCTTTCCCGAGCTCATGATAGCTGGTAGGAGGTTAAATTTCATTTAAAATACTTGACAACACGTATGGTGAGTTGTTGGTTTTTTTTTTTACCAGAAAATAACTTTCATATTATCAACAGGAAAAGATGTTCTTCAAATACATTTATGATAACTTGACTCTTTTCTTGTCAAAAGAAGTCATCTAACAGTGTTCCTTTACCGTGGGCGAATGACCTGAGAGAAAAACAGATTACATTTTATTCTAACTGATAATTGACCAGAGTAAATGAGAAAACACTCACAATACTTTCAATATATATATATATCTTATAAACTAGCTCGGGGTGGGACACAAGATAACACCAAAAGAAAGCAAACTGCTGAGGTGGAAAGGGTGGCGAGGGGTTAATTTCAGTGTTCAGGGAATGTGATTTAAGTTGCAGCTGTTCCCGACTATAGATCTTCTGGCGCTCTTTAATAATCAATGTCCTACTTGGCTTGAAAGTGATTGAAACTACAAAAAGTGGCCAGGTGGATGCTAATTTGTTATGTCAAATAGTGTTAACTATACAGATATAAGTATCTTATTGAGTAACGATGTATCTATCTTATGATTTTTATTCAGGCGGGAGATCCCAATGACCCCCCCCCCCTCCCTTGTTTTTTACTAGGTTCTCCTCCCTGAAACCCCCCTTATTTTCAGTTCATTCCCAGTAAAAAAAATAATTGGCAACAATATTTCTATCTGGCCAACTATTCCTTATGTTACCGGGACATCAATTAGTACTGATCCTCTTTCGTTGTCAGTGTAACAGATCTCACATTATTACGGATCTTTTCAATTCTATATATAAGTGAAAAATAAAACAGAATGACTATTCATTATTATTGATCAGTACATGAGAGCGAAAAAATGCTCTTCGTCATTAGTATCGGATGCATTGTCAATTGCAAATGGTGCATCAAGTTGCGTTTCGGGGTACTTGTCGGTACTAAGTACATTCTCCCGGTAAGCATTCAATTCATTTATTGCCGAGCTGACTGCTACCTGAATCTTTCTTTGAAAATGTCCGTCAACTTTGCCACAGACTCAACATATGACTCCTATGAGGAGTTCTAAACAAACTGAAGAAGCTGGAGAAAGCAAAAATGTTCTTAAAATGAAGAGAAGAGAGAGAGAGAGAGAGAGAGAGAGAGAGAGAGAGAGAGAGAGAGAGAGAGAGAGAGAGAGAGAGAGAGAGAGAGAGAGAGAGAGAGAGAGAGAGAGAGAGAGAGAGAGAGAGAGAGAGAGAGAGAGAGAGGGAGTGAGAGGGAGGGAGGGAGGGAGGGAGAGAGGGGAGAGGGAGGGAGGGAGAGGAGAGAGAGAAGAGGAGAAGAGAGAAAGAGGGAGAGAGAGAGAGAGAGAGAGGAGAGAGAGAGAGAGAGAGAGAGGAGAGAGGAGAGAGAGAGAGAGAGAGAGAGAGGGAGAGAGAGAGAGGAGAGAGAGAGATATCTGTAGATCAAATCATGCATGCCTCATAGACCTAATGTTGAATTGTAAATTGTTCGCATTCCCCAGATTCATGTATGGCAGGGAGAGAGGGAGGAGAGGGAGAGAGAGAGAGAGAGAGAGAGAGAGAAGAGAGAGAGAGAGAGAGAGAGAGAGAGAGAGTTGAGAGAGAGAGAGAGAGAGAGAGAGAGAGAGAGAGAGAGAGAGAGAGAGAGAGATATCTGTAGATCAAATCATGCAGATTCATTCCCCAGATTCATGTATGGCAGGTCCATAGATTTGTCAAAGAGAGAGAAAGAGAACAAGAGAGAGAGAGAGAGAGAGAAGAACGAGAGAACGAGAGAGAGAGAGAGAGAGAGAGAGACAGAGAGAGAGAGAGAGAGAGAGAGAGAGATTTGAGAGAGAGAGAGAGAGAGAGATATCTGTAGATCAAATCATGCATTCGACAGACATACACCAATGTTGATTGTAAATTGTATAAATTTGATAATTTGATCAAAACCAGGGGAAAATAATAAAACTGTCAAATAATAACAATGTGTTACCGCCTTTAGATCTAGATGTCATAATTTATAAATTAATTATTACAAGATTACACATCTATTGTTTCTAACTGGGATCATGCTGAGGACCATCATTCATCATTAATGACGGTTTGCTGAAGGGTCCATTCGTCACTAATGGCGAACTGAACAGTAACAAGAGAGCTCCTTTCCCCATTAAGGACAAATAGTGCCGAGGTTTATTCACCATTAATAATGAGTAGTGGCGAGGTCCATCCACGATCAATGGTGTATAGTAGTGCTGGCAAAATAAAACATACGTCCATTTCTAAAACTGCTTTCATAATACTAGCAGTTGATGTAGATCTAGATATATACATTATTATAATACGAGACGCTCGGTTACAATTTATTGTTTTAAAATTACGAAATACACAATAAGGTTGCAAAATAGATCAAGATCTAAATAGATCTAAATTCTTTATTCAAACGTGTTTGTGTGCAATGGATGGGGAAATCCAGGGTACAAGTCCAACGGCCTGATGAGATTCATTCAGACAATATAATATCCAAGGAATGAATATTCTAGGCCTAACACTGATACAAACAAACATGGCATACATTTTTCAATCATTTCTATAGATCTAGATATATATATTATATTCTAATCATCAGAAGAAAAATGGAACCTCCCACTCTGAAACAAGAAAGAGAATCCACCTTATGACACATATAGAATCTAGATGTAGTAATCTAGAGCAAAACTCTATATTTCAATCTATAAATCTAGTATAGAGTATATTAGATCTAGAGTCTAGATACATAAAGAATATTTATAGATCTAGTCTAAATCTAGACATACAATTTATTTCCAAGTGTGTGACACGACCGATTACCTTGTGTGGAGATCGCGATGATCATTTATTTTATGCGATCTGATCAGACATGAAATTGTGGGGAAAGCCTTGTAAGACTATTAAGACGACGAGACAAGGTTGACTAGCTGTGGATTATCATTTGACTCTGTAAATGTGCGTGCCAAGGCGAAGCCCAGAACCAAGAGGGGTATATTTAGCCTAGATCATTGACTCGTGCTTTCGTTCCAGTCGCTGCACAAAAACTCTCCTCTCGTCGTTCCGTTCAGCAAGCAAGCAATGTCAACAACAAAGACATGAATTGGTTCTGAGTCTTGATCGAATCAAAATTTGTCGAAGAAAAAAAAAATCAAACATCAATAATTGCCTCATTTCTTATCGTGTCGACCTTTTTTGTTTGTTTTTTATTTTGTAAAGATAGATCTAGGTATATACGACAGGGAAATTGGCAAACATGATGCTCACCTGTTCGAGGTCAATCTGTTTTCCGACACGAAGCAAAACATTGCTGATCTAGTTCTTGTGACCTTTGACCCTATTCAACAACAAACATGTTAATGAGTAGATACATTAAACTTTTCGTTGTATACAATTCTTGTCAGTAACCGACACAATGATTAAGGTAGATTATCTTTATCTTGCATTTGACGACGTGTTATTTTGCAAATCATCAAGTTCTCACAAAGTATTTTGTCTAATCGGCAAGACTTTCGAAAAGTATATAGAAATATTTTATTCCAAATTGATACATGTACATATTATATTCACGAAGAAAAAACCCTCTGATTATTGGCTCAGAAAATAGATCACCAAACACAGACTATAACTTAGATATACAGGGAGGGGTAGGGTTATTAATCTGAAAGACTGAACGATAAAGAATCGAAATAGCCAGGAACACGGCTGTACATAGAATCATGCAATTTTGGCAAACACTTAAAAAATCATTAAAGTATTGTTTGATATATATGTTACTTATATTAATGTACAGGACGTACCGGGTATGGTCGTCGAGTTACCCTGGGAAAAGAGGACAAGTAGGTATTTACCGTCAATGAGATGAAACACATAAAATGCGTCTAAATGTTATCTGTTGTTTATTAGATTTTCATTAACTTTTGTCACTAGTTAAACTTCATTTACTTGAATCCATCATTGTTACATCTCCATGTAGAAGCCATGATTCTTCTACAACAAATGTAGCCTTCTATGGAGCTCCAGCCAAGTGTTTCTAAGCATCTCTCATGTCACATATGCAATTGCCCTTCTGATTTTGCTTTTGAGCTCATACAGGTCCGAGACCCGGGCAGTGGACAGGTAAACACTTGTACGGGGAGAGTAGATGATTCCGCCCTCCACGAGTCTACTGTTGCCTTGCAGGCGGGTCTTGGCCGACCAAAGGCTAAGGGAGTTAACCCTGACAGAAAATAACAACCTGCTGCCTTGCATGCTGGTCTTGAATGACTAAAGGCTAAGGGATTTAACCCTAACAGAAAATAACAAGGCCTGAGAGGGGGCCTCATGGTGGCAGCCCCACCATCTACCTAGGGTACAGTGGGCTAATCCTCTGCTTATCCAAACACAAACAGATTCAGAGAAATAAATATAATACAACTGTCTTGATCTTTTGAAGACGAACTTGGAAACGAATATGGACTGTGATTTTTTGGAACATGGAATGTTAGGGCAATAAATGAAAAAGAGTTATAATTAGTTGAAGAAATGGAAAAATTCAAAGAAAAAGGACAAGGAATAGAAAATGTAGGACCAAATCATACTTTACTTTAATGTTCTCAGGAGTATATGTCAAAGATAGAGCTAGAGCAGGAGTAGGCCTCTAGTGCATACAAGGCATGAAAAGCTACTAAAAATTTGGAAATTTACAAGCCCACGGCTATTAGAGGTAAATATTAAACCAAAAGGATGAGAAATTAAATTATTAATAGCTTATGGACCAAACGAAGATGCCCCCAAAGAAGAAAAAGATATCTAGACATTTTGGCTATTAGTATTAGTATTACACAAACAAAGAATAAAGGACAAGGAATAGAAAATGTAGGATCAAATCATACTTTAATTAATCTTCTCAGGAGTAGATGTCAAAGGTAGAGCTAGAGCAGGAGTAGGCCTCCTAATGCATAATAAAGGCAAGAAATGCTACTAGAAACTAGAAAGTTGGAAATTTGTAAGTCCACGGCTATACTATTAGAGGTAAATATTAAACCAACAGGAAGAGAAATTAAATTATTAATAGCTTATGGACCAAACGAAGATGCCCCCAAAGAAGAAAAAGATATCTTCGAAAATGATTTACAAATAGCTGCAGAGAATCTCAAACCCAAACAAGAATTAATGGTTTTATGAGATTTAAACGCTAGAGTAGGTAACAAATGTAGAAACGTCAGGATGAGAAATAGGAAAAGAAGGAGAGACAACAACTTCTCCAAATGGAGAGACTACTAATAATAGATTTTTGCCTAAAGAATAACATGAAAATAGCCAACACCTTTTTTCCTCATAAAGATACCCACAGATAGACAAGAGTAAATGAAGACAGGTGTGAAAAGTCAATAATAGACTATATAATAGTTAGCAGCTCCCTATTTTACAATGCATTGGATGCAAGAGTAAACAGAGGAGCAGAAATATTTAGTGATCATCACTTAGTGATTGCCAAAATGAGATTACTGGCTGAAGAAAACAAACAGAAAAGGAAAGAGAAAAAAAGCTACTAAACTCAAAATAGAGGAACTAAATAAATACCAGTAGTAAAACATGTATACCAATCTAGGATAAAAAGATTTATCAATGAAAGACAGATGGATCTGAATGATAATACGATAAAAGAAAAGTGGCAGATGAATAAAGAAACATTCCTCAGTTGTACTAAAGAGGTCTGTGGTAAAAAAATTAAAGGAGATAAGAAAAGAACAGCATGGTGAAATGTGAATGTCAAGACTAAGATCAAAGAAAAGACGGATGCCTGGAAGAAATACCAAACAAAGAAACCAGAGGATAGGATAGATTACGTGAATAAAAGAACTATCGCCAAAGAGTAAGTTAGGAAAGCGAAACAGGAACAATGGGAAGAGTTTGAACAAATACTTGAAGAAAGCTATCAAATAAATCAAAAGCTGTTCTAGGAGGGGTGGGGGGGCATAGAAGAGCACGAGAAAGACCAAAGCATGCCCTATACGACAAATTAAGAATGCCAAAGGAGAAATAATAAAAGAAGACAGCCGTCATGGAAACATTTTCACCAATTACAAAAAATAATTCCTCCAGAACGTATGAAACAAGGAGTAAAGATCAATTAGTAAGAATAACAAGTAATCCAGAGGAGACAGCTGGAGATGTAGATATATCAATGGAAGAAATCCAAACAGCTATAAGAAAAGTGAAATTCGGAAAAGCCCTAGGAGCAGATCAAGTTTATCCAGAAATGATTAAAAACCAAGGGAGAGAGGCTTTCTTTATCAGCTCCCATTCTACCTTCCGGTGTATGGGTTTTTTGATGCCCGAAATGATCTTATATATATATCTTCTTCTCACTTTCTCCAATGTCTGCCTTTTGGTCTTTTACCTTGAGTTTTAGCATTATATACTGATCTAGCTTTTCTATTGTCATCCATTCTGTTAACATACCCAAACCATTTCAGTTGATCTATTTCTATCTTAGTTTTTATGCTATCTGCTTTGGTTTGATCTCTTATTGTTGTGTTTCTGATTTTGTCTCTTTTAGTTTTCCCTTCTACTCTTCTTACATATTTCATTTCGGATGCCTGCACTCTACTGTATTCCCTACTGTCTAAGGTCCAGGTTTCACTGCCATAGAGAAGAGTAGGACAATAAACTGTGTTGTATACTGCCATTTTGGTTTTTGTTGACAATTCTTGTTTACGTACAAATACATTTCCTAGGTTGTTATATATTGCACTTGCCTTTTGGATTCTCTGGCTGATTTTTCTCTTAGTTTTCCCTCTGAGTTAATCATTACTCCTAAGTAATTGTAGCTTTGAATTTGTTCTAAATTCTCCCTGCCCAATTTAAGATTTTGTGTTTTAGCTTCCCTAGTTACTAGCATTGTTTTGGTTTTCTTTGCATTACTCTCATTCCTCTTTTATTTAAGTCATTATTCATTATGTTGATATTTGACTGGAGGTCCCTTTTTTCCAAACAGAACTAAATCATCAGCAAATGAAAGCATTGATTCATTTACTGGTTTGAGCTTCCACATACCTACATTCTTTTTCTTGATGTTTGAGGATGCCTTTGCCACTGATTCATAAATGTGATAAACAAAAGAGGACTTAGGACACAACCCTGTCTTACTCCTATATCTACATCAAATTTTGATACATTTCCAAACTGCACATGTTGATTTATTGTAAAAAAACCCTTTTATTAAATTTTGTCTATATTGTGTTCTTTTAAGGAATGCCATAGTGCGTCCCTCCTCACAGTGTCAAATGCCTTTTCCAGTCTAAAGTAAAACACAGATGCAAGTCAATGTTTGTGTCTAATTGTAAATATGTGGTTGTACACTTCTTCCTGTCTAAATCCACTCTGATGTTCTTCAGTCTGATCCTACCTTTCCTTAGTTTCATTTCCAGAATCTGGCATACACTTTCCTTTGGTACAAGTAATGATATCCTTAGTTTGAGCATTCCATGGTTGATCCTTTCCAGTTCCCCTTTTCCAGTCGTCTGGCACCTGTTTGGACTTCTGCTTGTTGACATATTGCATGAGTAGTTTGTCTGCCTCTCTCCAATCATTTCTGGATAAACTAGCTGCTCCTGTTTTTCCTAATATCTTATAGCTGTTTGAATTCCCATTGAGATATCCACATTCAGCTTCTCATCTCCATTACTTTTGACTCTTAATAATTGATCTGTACTCCTTGTTTCATATGTTCTGAGGGATTATGTAATTGTTGAAAATACTTTCTCAACGTTTCCATGATTTCGCTGTCTCCTTTCATTATTTCTCCTTTGGCGTTTTTAATTTGTCGTATTGGGCATGTTTTGGTCTTTCTCATGCTTCTCATTGCTCCCCAGAACAGCTTTTCATTTCCTTGAATGATAGCTTTCTTGAAGTCTTTGTCCAAACTCTTCCCACTGTAGTGTTCCTGTTTTCTTTCTAACTTCCTCTTTTGGCAATAGTTCTTTTTACTCACGTAATCTATCCTATCCTGCTCTTTGTTTGCAAGTATTTCTTCAGATCTTTCTTTTCTTTGATCTTTAGTCTTGACATTCTCATTCCACCATGCTGTTGTTTTCCTATCTCCCCATAATCCGTTTCCTACCACAGACCTCTTCTGTACAACTGAGGAGTGTTTCTTTATACATTTGCCATTTTCTTCTAGTTGTGCTTTCCTTCATCCATTAGATAGTATCTTATCCTGGATTGGTACATCTATTTATACTATTGGTTTATTTAGTTCTTCTATTTTGAGTTTATTAATATTAGCTTTCTTCTCTTTCCTTTTCTGTTTGTTTTCTTCAGTTAATAATCTCACTTTGGCTATCACTAGGTGACGATCACTAAATATTTGAGCTCCTCCCTGTTTACTCTAGCATCCATTGTACTGTAAAAAAGGGAGCTGCTAACTATTACTATTATGTAGTCTATGATTGACTTTTCACATCTGTCTTCATTTACTCTTGTATATTTGTGGATATCTTTATGAGGAAAAAAAGGTGTTAGCTATTTTCATGTTATTGTTATTCTTTAGGCAAAAATCTATTATTAGTAGTCTCTCTCCATTTGGAGAAGTTGTTGTCTCTCCTTTTTCCTATTGTATTACTCCTCCTGAAGTTTCTCATTGTTGCCTACTCTAGCGTTTAGTTTAAATCTCCTAAAACCATTAATTCTTGTTTGGGTTTGAGATTCTCTGCAGCTATTTGTAAATCATTTTCGAAGATATCTTTTTCTTCTTTAGGGGCATCTTCGTTTGGTCCATGAGCTATTAATAATTTAATTTCTCTTCCTGTTGGTTTAATATTTACCTCTAATAGTATAGCCGTGGACTTACAAATTTCCAACTTTCTAGTTTCTAGTAGCATTTCTTGCCTTTTATTATGCATTAGGACTATTAGGAGGCCCACTCCTGCTCTAGCTCTATCTTTGACATCTACTCCTGAGAAGATTAATTAAAGTATGATTTGGTCCTACATTTTCTATTCCTTGTCCTTTATTCTTTGTTTGTGTAATACTAATACTAATAGCCAAAATGTCTACTTTTCCATGTTCCAAAAATCGCAGTCCAAAAATCACAGTGTTCTTTTCCAGAGTCGTCTTCGAAAGTTCAAGCCCGGTATATCATTGTATATAATATTACTTTGAATCAGGCTGTTTTGGATAAGTAGGGGATTAGACCACTGTACCCTAGGTAGATGGTGGGGCTGCCACCTTGAGGGCCCCTATCGGGGCTGTCAGGATTAACTCCCTTAGCCTTTGGTTGCTCAAAACCAACCTAAGGAAGGGCCTTGTTATTTTCTGTCAGGGTTAACTCCCTTAGCCTTTGGTCAGCAAAGATCTGCCTGCAAGGCAGCAGGAGATTCGTGGAGGGCGGGATCATGTACTCCCGTACAGGTGCTTACCTGTCCACTGCCCGGGGCAGACAAACTACTACATGCAATATAATACCAGCTAGTATGGAAGTTTATTGGAAATCCAAACAGGTGCCAGACGACTGGAAAAAGGGAACAGTAGTACCAATACATAAGAAAGGATCTACTATGGAATGCTTAAAGTATAGACAAATTTCTTGAGACAGGGTTGTGTCCTAAGTCCTCTTTGTTTATCACATTTGGATTCAGTCGCAAAGATATTCTCAAAAAACGAAGAAAATGAATGTAGGTATGTGGAAGCTCAAACCAGTAAATATATCAATGCTTTCATTTGCCGATGATTTAGTTCTGTTGAGAAAATCAGAAAGTGACCTTCAGTCGAATATCAACATTATGAAAAATGAACTAAAAAATAAAGAGGAATGAGAGTAAAGCAAAGAAAACCAAAACAATGCTAGTAACTACGGAAGCTAAAACTAAAACAGAAAATCTTAAATTGGGCAGGAGAATTTAGAACAAGTTCAAAGCTACAATTACCTTGTGTGTGTGTGTGTGGGAGAGAGAGAGAGAGAGATAGAGAGAGAGAGAGAGAGAGAGAGAGAGAGAGAAAGAGAGAGTATAGGAGGAGTGTGTGTGTGTGTATGCATGTGAGCATGTGTGTGTGCAGGAGTTTATTATCTATCTATCTCTATCTGTCTCCCCTCTTTCTCCCTATATATATATATATATATATGTCTCTCTATATCTCTGTAGGAGGCGTTGTAACGAAATCGCAGTATTGTGAGCCTGTACTCACACTAGCATTGGCTCAAACCCCGAGCTGGCACAGGTAGGCCGTTTTTTTCACAACGTTGTAGTTGTACTGTCAGGAAAAGGTACTTCACTCTATTTTCTTCCCAAGTATGAATGAATACCCAACCATAGCAGTAGCAGAGGAAGATCTTGTCAGAGGGTTTTGTTTTCAAATCGTTAAAAGTCAAAAGATTACCAAGCAAAGTCAACCAAATTTGAGATACAGGTAGAAAAGAGGACTGTCTTGGTTGTATTAGATCAGATTCTTGATATTTGATCTACTTACTGAGAAAAAAGTATTGAAAAAATCAACTTTCAAAATCCCCAGAACACCAATTTTTTACACTAAATCATCAATAACAAAAAAAATTACATCACTATCATCCATTATTTCCAAAAAGCCTCTTATACAAACTAGGCACACATATAAAGAAGTTATATATCAATTTTGGTTCAAATCTAAGAGTAAGTTTTGACTTTTACTTTTAGCAAAAAATATACCAAAAAAACCATGTTTTGAGAAAAAACGCAATTTTGTATTTCTGCAACTCAAAATTTTATTGCACAATGTCTATATTTATGCATATTATGGAAAGTATCTTATAAGGAGTATAATTTCCATATATCAGGGTAACACAATCATAAAATAATTACATTCTGAGGAGGAAAAGTCATGAGAATGAACTTAATGAAGTATATAATTCAACAGCGTAGGAGATCATCAGTTGTCAAACGTTGGTAAAGAACGGGTCAAACATGCTGATGCTGGCGGTTGTAATCCAGGGGTGTATGGATACAGAGCTTATGCTGACCAGGAAATATGCCTTGTGCGATGGCCTTCTTGTAGAAGCACCAGAGTCGATGCCAGGTGGACAGTACCGATGCTGAGGGTTGTCGTCCGTGGAGTAGCCATGGTACAAGCTGGCAAAAATTGCTGTCTTCATGTCCTTAATCTTGCTGTGCCAAATAGCTCTGCCATAATACTTACATAGCTTGTCTATGGTATTGCCCGTAAGGCTTCCGTGTTTCCTTCCGCCGAGTGTTATACCTTTGAATAACAATAAGCATAAGATAAATATTGAGCATACACGCTAAACTACAAACCCGACTCGTCAGAAAACATTGTTTACATAATATTTAATAAGTAAACTGTTTTATATGAAACATGTCGAAACAGGCCTAACTAAAATCAGCAAATAAAAATAAAACAAGACAAAACTGAATATCAGCCAGTACAGAAAATATTGAATGTAGACAAATCAACTACCGGAAACGTTAGAAACAGAATAGTTCAGTACCCAGTACAATAAAAAATAAAAAACCCAAATGGCTTGAGGTTGATTATGTGCTGCTTATGTTTGTCAAATAATTTAGGTGGTTGTCATTGTGTAATTGAAAATTTATAGTTAGCGTTTGAGAAAGTTACATTTTTTCTTCTTCTGTAGAAAATAGAAGTAGAAGTGAGGTTATGAAGCCCATGGATTCATTCTGTTTGTGCATAAGAGTCACCGTCTCCAACAAATGCCGTGTAGCGTAGCTGATGCAGGTCCACCGATCTTCGCCACAGGGTTTCTGCCGCTACAGCTTCCATCATGCCCGATGTACCTAAAGATGACGTACAAACAAAGAGAATTTTTAAGGAGATCAAATTGCAACTACAAAATAAAATGATATCATGCATTGTGTTGTAGCTGCCTAATCTGATCGAATTTGCAACATGGTTACAACGGATTAGTCTATGATACGGCTGCCATGAATTATCAATTATGTAAAAATAATTTGTTTACTCTTATTACGTGACATTGTAAATTAGTTCCATTTCTTGATATACCAGTAAGTCTATATTTATCCCCAACCATGAGCTTTGACTTTCTAAATATAATGATAACTGTACGAAAAAAGAAAAAAATAGAACACGATGATAATGACAAAAGCAATAATCCTAATAATGTAATGATCAAATAAATCAAACAAGTATAATAACAGTGCATCCCCTCCAGAGCCATAAACCTTCTCTGTGTGTTGATTTCAATTGATCGGTTAGTTAAAAAGTAACTTGTAAGAAGAAATTATTATTTGGTACGGTAATAAAAAATACCTCACCAGTACAGTTGATGTTACAGCCTTCCTCTTGGTGTTCTCTAAGCCATCGCGTCGTACAGATGAGGATTGTTAGTCTTCTGCCACTTTCCAGTTGTCGCCAATGTTTGATAGAAGGCACTAACGACGTGAGCATCAACTACAAAACCAGTGAGGATGTCGATGGCACATCCAATTCCAATAAGAGACGAAAGGCCCCTTGTCATCCATGTTCCATCAAAACTAACGGCGATTTCTAGCGGTTCAGTATTGTCGATGGTGATATTTAGCTGTCGTTGATGTTCTTTCACCACCGCTACTGCCTTACTAAATATCTGTTGTGATACTTCTACATTGAGATGTCTTTGCACACTTCGTGAAGGTCTTCTTGTGAGGGAATGGCATAGAGAGTGTCTCACAGAAATTAGAAAGTTTGTGGGTCCCATATAGCTCTTGAGGCAGGCTACAACAACTCCCTGTGTTAATATTGAACAGCTCAGGTGCCCTGCTAACATGTCGACATCTGATGTATATGTGGAGGCCACAATGCAATCACAGTTGCGGCAGAAGGCCTCAAGGTAAACGGCGAATCCTTTGCGCTTTGACACGGCATTTCACTTTAGATCTGCAACCAATCTGAGGGCACTGAAAAAGTGACACAAACGATGTCAGCTTGCTGAGCTCACAAATAGTCTTGGTGAGGCCACCATTTGAGTCCATGGTCATCTTCGCCATGCTGGTCTCAGAACGATGAACTGGTGAAGGAGGATCGAATGGCAGTTCACTGATGGGGATATCCAAACGATCCAAGGAGCTAGATCTAGATCCCCTAATACCAAATCTGGAGCATAGTGAGAAGCCACCACGTGTTCCAGGGCTGGTGGATGGTTCCAATCCGAGGCGACCTTACTACTAGTAATAATGTAGTAAGCTCGCCTCGTTCCAATCCCAAGTTAGATTCAGTTGCTTCCTGAGACGGAATATCTCCTGAATCCTTGGTCCAGCGCTGTTTCCTGGCTTTAGCCAGATTATTGCTTCGAGCTTTTCGTGAAAGTCGAGGCATTGTAAGCTAATTCGTAAAAAATAACAATAATATAGAACAAACCTAATGAATAAATCGCAATCAATCGTGAAACACTAGGCAGAGCAATCAAAACGAAAGCAAGGAGTTTGTTTACAAACAGACATAATCGTTCCGAACGTATGTGCATGCGCCGACACCATTTGACCTGTAATATCATGCAGTACGCATGCGCGGTGACATTACCTTGACCGAGAGAGTTCAGAGGTCGAGTCAAACTGTATAACAACTGATGTAATCTGAAATTCTTCTTTTTAGGTATGGAAAGTTTCATGAACAAGGGCTCATGGTGTTGTAGCATCGATACCAAATCTACTATATATCAAAGGGAGAGGAACTCCCTTTACATCGATATTATACACGACAGATATTCACTCCCGTTTCATTTTCAAAATTAGGACCAAAGATGAGCAAATTTATCATATTTTTGATAAAATGTGTAAATTTTTGTTAGAGGGCAGCATGTTTAGAGGGCTTAAAACCTCATATATAGATAGTTTTCATGCTTTGTACTATTACAGATCGGTGCTAGAAGAGTCATAGCATATGAAAATGATAAAATCTGAAATTCGATACTATTGACCCAATCTTCGAGATCCAGCTGATGTCCCCCCCCTTTAAAGGTTAACGTTCTTGACGTTTTATTAATTATTTAATATCTATAGGCCCATGTGTACATGCAAGTAACTTCGATCCATTTTTCTATAATGTCTAAAACTGGAAAAAGTGCAGCTTGGATTATCATAAATATCTCTCTTTTAAAAATCCTTCTTCTGCTTGTGGAGGTAAATATCTCAAATACGTGGTGACGTCTTTCTGCTACGGAGGTACAAATCCCATCTCAGTACCTTTATAGCACTTCTTTTTCAGTAAGTGAAGTGGCAGGCTGGGTAGACACTCTGCTCATTTTTTTTTTACCATATAGATCTAGATTTACTTTTACTGCTGTCAAGATTCAAATTCTCTAATAGCTTTGCACGTCTATAGTTCACTAATTCCAAATTACTGTCACCCAGGGAAATGGCTGAGGGAGGTCATGACACTCGACTGAACAGACAAAAGAATCAGCTTTGCAGGTTAGATTTTCTGAGAAAAACCACCTGTTGCGTTGCACAACCTCTAGATCTAGATCTAGATTATATTCTATTTGTTGAATCTCAAATTCATTCACTGCAAATTGTGTTAGTATTGCATTGTATGGTGTAATCGTAAGGATTTAAGGCTTTTTGGTGAGAACTAGATTCTGGATTAGATTGCTGGAGGAGAACATCCAAATTGTGATTTTTGTGAAGCGGGTTCCGGTGGGATAAAAGTTTGGGCTTGTTTTGTTTTTGTTTTTGTTTTTTTGGGGGGGCGACAAAGAAAGAAAGGGAAAAGAAGAAAAGTGGAGGTTGTCTTTTAGTTGTAGCAGTATTGCATGTTATATGCCATTTCAGTCTCTCACAATCACATGGTGAACTGTGTATTTGAACACAAGCCTGGTAAGTGGTAGTTCAAATGACAATGGCAACAGACTGAGACCTAGGGGCCGGGCATACCGGATTGTAACAGTAAAATATTATGTTCTGCTAGTGCTAGCATTAGCATTTTGAGAGATCTAGTTAAGATTAACTGATTCTGACCGCTCCCAGCAGTTAGCAGTCTTTCAAATTTTGACATTCAACGGCTGCGAGATCCGAAAGGAACCTTTCTAAGTTTTGATGTTATGTATGTCTTCTTTTTCTTCTTTCTTTATCAGTTCCCATTCTATCTTCCAGTGTATGGGTTTTAGATGCCCGAAATGATCTTTCTCCAGGCCGCCCTGTCCCGACAGTCCCTGCCTCCCTCCGTGAAAGCTAAATCTCCCTGCGCTAATGCCTCCCGCACATCCTCCTCCCACCTCTCCGAGGTCTGCCCCTTGGTCTCTTACCTTGAGTTTTAGCACTGTACGCTGATTTAGCTATTCTATTGTCATTCATTCTGTTAACATGCCCAAACCATCTCAGTTGATTCATTTCTATCTTAGTTTTTATGCTATCTGCTTTGATTTGATCTCTTATTGTTGTGTTTCTGACCCTGTCTCTTTTAGTTTTCCTTACTACTCTTCTTAGATATTTCATTTTGGCTGCCTGTACTCCATTGTATTCCCCACTGTACAAGGTCCAGGTTTCACCGCCACAGAGGAGAGTAGGATAATAGACAATAATGGTTTTTGTTGACAATTCTTGTTTACCTACAAATGCCTTTCCTAGATGGATATATATATATATATATATATATATATATATATATATATATATATATATATATATTGCACTTGCCTTTTGGATTCTCTGGCCGATTTCCTCTCCAGTTTTCCCTCTGAGTCAATCATCACTCCTAAGCAATTGTAGCTCTGAACTTGTTCCAAATTCTCCCTGCCTAATTTAAGACCTTATGTTTTAGTTTCCCTAGCCACCAGCATTGTTTTGGTTTTCTT
The DNA here is from genome assembly GCA_037039925.1 of Doris montereyensis. NCBI lineage: Eukaryota > Metazoa > Mollusca > Gastropoda > Nudibranchia > Dorididae > Doris > Doris montereyensis. The sequence continues at coordinate 24,392 of JAXRKP010002502.1, read as the reverse complement.
TTGCATTTATTCTCATTCCTCTTTTATTTAAGTCATTATTCATTATGGTGATATGTGACTGGAGGTCCCTTTCTGATTTTCCAAACAGAATTAAATCATCAGCAACTGAAAGCATTGATACATTTACTGGTTTGAGCTTCCACATACCCACATTCATTTTCTTGATGTTTGAGGATGCCTTTGCGACTGAATCCATAAATGTGACAAACAAAAGAGGACCTAGGGACACAACCTTGTCCCACTCCTACATCCACATCAAACTACTCAGACACATTTCCAGCCACTCTCACTGCACATGCTGGTTTATTGTAAAAACTTTTAATGGCTTCTATTAAATTTTGCTCTATATTGTGTTCTTTTAAGGAATGCCATAGTTTGTCCCTCCTCACAGTGTCAAATGCCCCCTCTAAGTCAATAAAACACAGGTGCAAGTCAATGTTTCTCTCAAGGAATTTTTCTATTATTTGTCTAATTGTAAATATGTGATCCTGTACACTTCTTCCTGGTCTAAATCCACCCTGGTGTTCTTCAATCTCATCCTCTACTCTTTTTCCTTAGTCTCATTTCCAGAATCCTGGCATACACCCCTCCTGGTACGCCAAGCAGCGATATCCCTCTATAGTTTGGGCATTCCATGGTTGATCCTTTCTTGTGTTTTGGTACTACCGTTTCCTTTTTTTTCCTAATTTCACTTTTCTTATAGAGCTGTTTGGAGCTCTTTCATTGATATATCCACATCCTCAGCTGTCTCCTCTGAATTACTTGTTACTCTTAATAATTGATCTGTACTCCTGTTTCACATGCTCCGGAGGGATTATGCAACTGTTGAAAACACTTTCCACGTTTCCATGATTTCGCTGTCTCCTTTGGCGTTCTTAATTTGTTGTATTGGGCATGTTTTGGTCCCTCTCATGCTCTTCATTGCTCCCCAGAACAGCTTTTTGATTTCCTTCATAGCTTTCTTGAAGTCTTTGTCCGAACTCTTCCCACTGTAGTGTTCCTGTTTTGCTTTCCTAACTTCCTCTTTTGCGATAGTTCTTTTACTCACGTAATCTATCCTATCCTGTGGTCTCTTTGTTTGCAAGTATTTCTTCCCGGCATCTTTCTTTTCTTTGATCTTTGTCTTGACATTCTCATTCCACCAAGCTGTCCTTTTCCTATCTCCCCATATATCCGTTTCCCTACCACAGACCTCTTCAGTACAACTGAGGAGTGTTTCTTTTTATACATTTGCCACTTTTCTTCTAGTTCTATTGTGCTTTCCTTCAGATCCATCTGCCTTTCACTGATAGATCTTTTTATCCTGGATTGGTATATCTGTTTTACTATTGGTTTATTTAGTTCTTATTTTGAGTTTATTAATATTAGCTTTCTTCTCTTTCCTTTCGTGTTTGTTTTCTTTAGTTAATAATCTCACTTTGGCTATCACTAGGTAATGATCACTAAATCTTTGAGCTCCTCTGCTTACTCTAGCATCCATTGTACTGTAAAAAGGGAGCTGTTAACTATTATGTAGTCTATGATTGGTCCTTCACATCTGTCTTCATTTACTCTTGTATATTTGTGGATATCTTTATGAGGAAAAATGTGTTAGCTATTTTCATGTTATTCCTTAGGCAAAAATCTATTAGTCTCTCTCCATTTGGAGAAGTTGTTGTCTCTCCTTCTCCTCCCGATGTCTCTACACCGCTGCCCACTCTAGCGTTTAAATCTCCTAAAACCATTAATTCCTGTTTGGGTTTAAGATTCTCTGCAGCTATTTGTAAATCATTTTTTGAAAATATATCTTTTTCTTCTTTGGGGCATCTTCGTTTGGTCCATAAGCTATTAATAATTTAATTTCTCTTCCTTTTGGTTTAATATTTACCTACAATAGCCATGGGCTTATAAATTTCCAACTTTCTAGTAGCATTTCTTGCCCTTTATGTATCAGGAGGCCCGCTCCCACTCCTGCTCCATCCCTGACGTCCACTCTTGAGAGGATTAAAGCATGATTTGGTCCTACATTTTCTATTCCTTGTCCTTTTTTCTTTGTTTCTGTAATAGCCAAAATGTCTACTTTGAATTTTTCCATTTCTTCAGCCAATTCTAACTCCTTTTCGTCAATTGCCCTAACATTCCATGTTCCAAAAATCACAGTCCGTGTTCTTTCCAGAGTCGTCTTCGAAAGTTCAAGCCGGGTATATCATTGTATATATTACTTTGAATCGGGTTGTTTTGGATAAGTAGGGGATTAACCCACTGTACCCTAGGTAGATGATGGGGCTGCCACCTTGAGGCCCCCCCACCGGGCCTTGTTATTTTCTGTCAGGGTTAACTCCTTAGCCTTTAGTCATTCAAGACCAGCATGCAAGGCAGCAGGTTGTTATTTTCTGTCAGGGTTAACTCCCTTAGCCTTTGGTCAGGCAAGACCGACCTGCAAGGCAGCAGGTTGCTTTCTTTCAGGGTTAACTCCCTTAGTCTTTGGTCAGCCAAGACCTGCCTACAAGGCAGCAGGAGACTTTGGAGGGTGGGATCATCTACTCCCGTACAGGTGCTTACCTGTCCACTGCCCGTGTCTTCTTTTTATGTTGCTGAAAACAGTAGTAATGGAAGGCAGGTTTCACAAACAGGGGACCTAATGATAGCTTGAACTCTTCAATGAATCTTTCTCAAAGTCCAATTGATGAATCTCCCTAAAATTTGGCTCATCGCAGATATAAAAAAACATAATTATAATATTGTGAAATTTGCTTTCAATTTGTGTATTTTTATTTCTTGGGTGCAAACGTAAAATGAATTGAGACTGTCAGTATTTCCCTCTTTTTAATAAGTTCTTTTTCAACTTAAGGTAAGTGATGGGGATTTTCCATGATTTTTGACACAGAGGAGCACCTCTGTACTCTATGTTTTTGTGTCTCATTTTATACACACACAAGCACCAGCCATCCGGAAAAACATAGGGTCTAAGTTTAATTAGAACACATGTCCCAAACAGAGAGAGAGAATCACTACGGTATCGTTTATCGCCGTTCAATGAGAGAGAGTAAAAATAGTTGTAGTACTAGTAAGCCTAGTATTAGTGGTACCGGTAGTAGGAGTAGTGCATCTCCAGACCTTTAGGATTCAAGTTTAATTGTGCGCTTTTTTGTTGTTTTTTAGAATCATGCCTCATTTACTATTTTACGATTGGTTTTGCCTTTTTCAAGTCAGTTGGTTAAAACTTAACTCATACAGGCTGGACACTTCCGCTCCGTGCTTATAAGAAGGACATGTTCTCTCACTCTCTCACACATACAACATAAAATACACACGTTCAGATAGGGTCTACAATAAAAGATTATTATACAGCATCATAGTCGAGGTAGGCACCTGTAGTATTGTGTTAATATTACATGTGGGCTACGATACTACATGAGGGTCGCGTGTCATTACTTTAGGGCTAGTCACATAGGTTTGGTAGAAAGTTTCGGGCTTGACTTGAACTAATGAAGTGAAGCTATTTTGATTTTAGCTTTTCTTTTAATATACGAGACTCAAGTCCAATGTGGGTGGATAGCGGGGGCTACTGGTAGGTTCTTCTTCTTTCCTTTTCCTCTTTTATTTGATCTTTATTCTTGATGTTTTCTCTCACCTGAGATCAATGTATATATCTGTTAGCGGGAATAACATTCAATAAAAAATAAAAAACAAACAAGTCCAACTGACACCCACGTCCTTTACCAATCATGCCCGTAAAAAGAGATAATTCACACATGTTGGATTTTTTTAAACTACTATTTTTTAGCTTGTTAGGATTGTCTATTCCAAGAGTGACAGGTCTGCATCTATTAGTATTATATTATAGGTAGCCATTGTTGAGATAGAGGAGGGGGGGGGCATACTTGAAGGGAGTATTTGTAGTTGTAGTAAAATGTGCTGGAGGGATGTAAAATGACTGCAGAGTATAGAGCCATGGAAGAAAGTGACTAAGACAACATGAAAAATATGATGTAAATTAGTGACTGCGATAAAAGAGGATGAAGAATGTATATGGTGAGAAGAGAAGGATTTGAATGAAGAGATGATTCACTGGTTTTCTTCTATTCTTGGGTTGTTTTTTTTTTTATTGGTATTTTTTGTGTGTGTGTTTGAGTAATTATTTGGCTAGAGTTTATCAGGGGGAGGGAGGGGGCACACATTTTTAATAACTGCTATGGGCTCTGTAACTTGCACAACATGCGCATGGCACTTGTGAAATTTTTACTTATATATATGTTTTATAGAATCAGAGGATGAATAGTCTGCAAAGAGTAATTGTATAATGGCTTGATATACCTTTGAAAAAATAAACCCATTGATATAGGTAATTACCATAAAGGACTCAAATTCCCAAACCCTGCCTAGCCAGCCCGACAATGTACTACAACAGGAATATGAGGATACAGATTTCCCTTGAATTTTGATTCTAAAAAGTTGGCATATATTTCGGCCCTTTTCTTTATATTTCTTGTATACATATTTAAATGAAATACTCATACGTAATATTATTTTGAAATTTTAGAGGGCGTGATAATGTTCAGGGTTATTTTTCAGAGTTTTTTCCCATCCCTGAAATGAGGTCAACGACCTTTTATTCTGTTTTCTTCAATTCCATATGAAGGAGAATTGTTCAAAGAAAATTTGGCCAGGTCTAATTTTCTTTATTATGCAACAATGAACGGTCTTGAAATGAACCCACAGTAAGAGTTGAAGAATATGTATAACGCCATTTTATTATCTGGAGTGAAAGAAAATATATTCCTACTGCCATTTATCCTGTAAAAGACCCCCAAAAAATGGTGACTTTTAATAAGAGTAAGAATATCATGAGACTACTGACAGTCTATGTGTGTTTACGGTCGGGCTAATGTAAATTTTCGATCTGGGATCTAATCACGATAATATCGCATCCTCTTTGTTCATCTTGTGTAAGACTATTCAAAAATCGTGAATTTTTTTTTTTTTTTAATGTCAGTTCAGCTTTGCGAAATATTTTTTCTTTGACTGTCTCCTAATGCTGGCCCACCTTACGCCCGGGCCCCCAAAGCAAAGATGATATCCGTGCGTCAGAACGTAGTCCGTTCGGTGAGTGGAACTTGTGTGAAGAAGGCAGTCCATGGGCTTTCATGATTTATTACGTTCTAAAACCTTAAGACAAGACAATTGCTTAAAAAGGAGGTTATGAAGTCTCGTACAATGATGGTGATTTACGTTCCCACTATGCACACTATGCATAGCAATCCAGTGTTACTAAAACAAGAGGTAGAGAAAATAATATTAATAGCGCAGGTTCAAGTAGAGTTCAAGATTTCTCAGCTACCACTCCCATCCTGTCCGTTTTCTGCGAAGCAATTATTGATCGATAAAGACACATGTTTGCGCTTGTATCTCTATTGGCAAATATCAGCCTAAACATATCGCATCCTCACTCGTTATATAGGCCGTGAATTTTATCGGTTGTAGCAGAATGACAACATACGATATATCCGTAATACATAAAAAGGATAGTATAAAGGCATACAAAAAACGGACACAACAGTATCAGTTCTCGTCCATCCACACGATCTGGGTCATGCGACTCATCAATGGTAAGACACTGGCCGTGGACTTCACGCCTGTGAACACAAACTTCACATCTTATTGAGAACTATGAAACAGCCAGGGAACTCTCCAATCTAGATATAGAAGCGTTGCATCATTAAATAAACGCCAGGGAAACCTTTGTCGACGGACCCGGACAGTGCCTCGTAACGGTGTGTCACTGGCATGCTACCAAGAATTATCACAGTTACGCCCCTTGACTGAAAAACATGAATTTTAAAAGCTAATTTACTTGCCCCACACTGCTTTGCTGTCTCTTAAAGTCATATATATCTGGAATCCTCAGGGTCTAAGTTTTAACATGGTATATAACACTTGTAAGAAATACAACGTTTAAATTTTGACAAAAGAGGGATATGGGGATGAACCATTTTTTGGGAAACCTGCCATAAAGTGATAAAGAAATAAATGTAAACAATTTAATTGTCAATTCATTGCAAAATTTGTTTTTATTCCTTTGAAACCTAGAACTTTATTGTATAAGGGAGTAGACGCAATAGAAATAGTTTACAATATTACTTGATCATTTACCGTTAATACGCACACTGCATAACAATGTAACCGATATCTTGACTTTTGTTTGAGAATGTCCCATCAAACATTGACTTTTGAATGAAAAAGACTGACACTGATGCACCATCATTTTTAAGATCCAAGAGAATAAGTCAACTGACATTGTAATCTCTCCATTAAAACGAGATATATAGGAACACATTTTTCTGTTCAGTGTGCTCAACCAATTCACGTCCTCACGCCAAGGATGGTTTCTTACGATACCATACAGACAAATTTGTCAAGGTAGATCTAGATCTAAACTTGATTGAACAGTATGAAACTTCACAACTTTCTCTGTGGTCTTTTTGTATGATTTTTTTTGTTAATTTTTTTTTTTTTACATGTAGATATAGAGTAAAATTGGCTATGCGCCACCCCGTAAGCGGTCAGTGCACCATATCACACAAAATTGCAAAGCCAGCACTTTTATTTTTGTATCACAATAATCTCCATCCTTTAACGAAGTTCGAAGACACGACACATAATTGATCCTCTCACGATATTGTTTTATAGTGAAGTACAGTCTGTTGATGTGTTCAGTGTTTTATTCGTTGTGACTCGGTCGGGGTGCGATATGGTCAGTTGAATGTTTGATATGATGAGCGGTTTTCGCCTACATATCCAAAGTTATCTGCAAAGAGTTTCCATATTCCACTCAAACCTCATTACATTTACACTGCACCTCGTTTTACCGCCATTCTTACTTACCAGTACCACCAGTGTTTCATCTTTGTACAGATCTTAACACTTTACAAACACAATGAAATACCTCATTATACCGCCATCCATCAATGATTTGGCATTAACATTCTTTAATAACTGTTGCACCACCACCCCCTTCCCTGAAGTGATGCTAGCGGGAAGAAGTAGAATTTAGTTTGGCTTGTCACACACATAAGGATCACTGCCATGTGTGTCTTACTACTCTTACACTTGTAGAAATGACATTGACACTAGTGACACAAGGCTTCTTCTTTATGAGAATGAGAGCACTGAAGATTCGGAGGCAACGTTTATTGTCCACTTCTAAGGCCTAGGTCAGCTGAATGAAGAGAAGCATTGGCATAGGCCTAAGAATAAGATCGTGTCATCCTGACAATAGCTTGGTGGGGTAGGCATGGCTATGATTGAGTCCAATTGAGTGACGAGAATTAAGCTTCACAGCAGTGTCATAATCCAGACTAAATTCAATTGAAGGCTGGTGAGCTTTAGTTGGAGGACTATGCCTGACAAGGGATAACAGGGCATGAAGATGATGAAAATAGTTTTATTTTAAATACAGTAGTAGTGGTCTAAGAACTAGCCCCCTGGGAGATTGAAAGTCTGTCAGGGAAAGACAGTTCACCAGCAATATTTATTTATAGCTACAGCTGAAAAACATGGCTTGATCATCTACACATCTTGTTTCATTGAAATGCCTTCATATTTGAAATCTATGAAAAAAGACATCTCTACCCAGACAACTTAACAAAGCTGAGTGTCTCTTAAAAACTGGGATGTCAGCCAGTCCAAGTGTACTGGTGATGGGCTAATTCACTCAGAGAAAAATTTTGTTTCCTGAAATAATGGGGTCGTAGGCAGACCAGGGTCTTAGGTGACGGGTTCAAGGCCGCTACATGTGTACTACTGTATTTTTTTCTCTCATAGAATGTAGAAGTAAATATAATATATTATGTTTTTGTTGTTCGATCACAACAGATATTATGTGCATGGAGCCTGTAACAGGGGGCAAGAATGCAGCTTTGTCCATTCGCGAGATGGAACAGCACCTCGAAATAATGTCTGTAGATTTTACCAACTTGGAAAATGCTCATACGGAAAACACTGCAGGTATTTGAAAATTCTTTCTTCTTCCAGGGGTGAAGGTTTTCTTGAGTTTTTCATTTGACACAAATTTTTTTGTGCTTAATACTGATTGTAACATATAGGGATAATTGTGAATATTATATCTAAAAGGTAGGCATGATATAAAATGGTTGAAAGAATGATCTTGACGCTTGAGTATAGTATTGCTTTATCCAGATATTATATAAGTTTGGAGTCATTTAAATTTATCAACATACTTCAGATGTGTTAAATTGATATATATATATATATATATATATATATATATATATATATATATATATATTTTATCACATGATTCGTAGTGTAACTGTAAAACTTTTTTGGAAGGGGAAAAAATTGGAGATTGTTACTCAAGTACCATTGCATATTTTGCATCCCTTTATAGGTTTACTATTAGTTTAGCAGATGCTTATATTGACATGGATGAAATCTTTGTATTTTCTTTCTGTTGTTTCCCAGATACGACCATGTGAAAACATCCAAGCAGCCAGAAGACAGGGTCACTAATTCATTCAGATCTGGCCAAAAAAATGACGACAGGCAGTCAAACCTGATAGTGCTTAAAAAAGAGGGATTAGAAAAAAGTTTGTCAGATGCAACTGAAGATAAAAAGCAGCTGGCCTTTCAGGAAAAATGGGTGAAGGCATCAGACTTTGTGCCGGGACAGAAATATCACAAAAGTAGGCCTGCCGTTAGCATTATTTGTATTTTTATTTATTTTCTTAATTTGAAAAGAAAATGTTATTGTGAGATTTGTTGGTGTTGGAAGGTTTGCACTTTTCAAGGATTTAACTTTTCTATTTAGAAAAGAAATACATAATTTCTGCCTCTGTCTGTCTCTCTCTATTTTATCCTCTTATTCATTTATTCCTCACCTACTCGTTGCTTTGCTTATTCTCTCTCTCTCTCTCTCTCTCTCTCTCTCTCTCTCTCTCTCTCTCTCTCTTCTCTTTTTGTGAACGCTGCAAATTTCATCTACATTTTAGATCTCAATCTCACACTGCTGTTTTAGACGTTATAGATTTTCATATCCTGTGTCTGTGATATTAATCTTCATCTATGACATTGAACATTTTGATTGAGAGCTAGATCTAAAGCTCTAGAATGGATAGAGTGGATCAACTGGCAAGAAAGCTTTTGGAATGCATGCCAAATTAAAGGAGCACAACCACTTTTGTGGAGACAGGAGACTTCATTTTATTTTCTGATGTGATGGTCACTTCCAATTTAATTTAGATTTTATGTGTTTTATTTTGCGAGTGGTTGGAGGGCCCTGCTGTTAGGTCCTATTTTTTTGCGTTTCACTCTTTCACTTCTCATTCATCTTGCTGTTTCCTCTTTATTCGCCCTATCACCACAATGGTGGACAGGGTAAATTTCAATTAAACAAACAAGTGTTTTATTTCAGTCCACTCTACATGTCTTTCATCTCAGTTTATTTGTAGTTATCGTGTAAGCCTATGTGTATTTTTATCCTTTGGGGCAGATCATGAAAAGATGGAAAAGTGGCAAGTTGTTATATTATGCTGGTGTTTTCGCTTGCTCTTGCCAAAAGAGCCTTGCCTTTTTAAAAATAATTCCTGTTCATATGACAATGCCTTTATTTTCTAGACACAACATATGCCAGTACTATCAAAAGAACAGACCTTGAACCTGGCCAGTTGCCACTTCTTCCACCAGAGCCAGCAGAGAAAGACCTTTTGTGCCCATACTTTGCCCACGGCAGTTGCCCGTATCTAGAAAGATGTAACTACATTCATGGAGACGTCTGTGATATATGCAACTACCCCAGGCTTCATCCCACTGATGAGAAATTGAGAGACATACATAAGAAGGTAGGACTAAGAGATCTGAGGAGATTGGAAAAAAACAACCCAGCCAAAATTTTTACTTCATTTCCCCAGTTTCAAAAGTAACTCTGATGGCTGATCCCTGGAACACTTGTGGGAAGTCTGTTTATATTGTTAGTGCTACTCCTGCAACCCTTGAGGCATAAAGATATGAATTTTTGTGTGCCAATAATTACAGCAATCAAACTGCTGTGCCGTCTTTGCGATTCATCAGCCATTTTTTCCGTCCCTGGCTACCAATTCAATCGATTTTGACCATCCAAAGTATTTTTTTTATTAACTTGTTACAGTGACCAGTCCCAAGCTAACTAATTTTGCATCAAGTAAACAAAAGCAGATGGTAGATTTAGCTTCTGGGGGATCTGATATTCAGTCAGAAAGTGATGAATATGCTGTTTATGCTAGATCTAAATGCAGAGAACCTTGATAAGATGATAGAAGAAGGTTTACAGAGGTCTAGATGTTGCAGGACCATCAAATAGAGACAGAACCCTACCCCACCCTAGTAAGGGGACATGAGGAAGGGAAAGGTAGTGAATCGACTACATCTAGACTTAATAGGACTCAAACTGTCCCTTATAAAGGATAGATGAAGAGGGAGATGAAGAAGAATGGAGTGACAGTGATAGTATGGAAGACTTTCCAACTGACTTTCCCTTTACAACCCTACAACGGCAGTCCAAATCGAGGTTTGGGACATATTGTGACTGTTGAGTTTTATTTTTTGCAATTTCCTTATTAGTTTTTCCCTATTGCATTATAAAAACCCCTTAAAGATAAAGGAAAATGACACATCAACTGTTGTTTATATGAACACAAAAGATACTCATCTTTGTATATCTGTTTTTGATCAGTACTTTATCATGTGTTTGGGCTGAAAATCTCTTATCGTGTTACTCTTTCTGTCTGTGATCACTACATATAGTGGACTGGGTACATTTCAATGAAACAAATATTATGTTTGTGTTCATGTGATGCTCGTATACTTGCATTCTTTGCTCTAAAACTCTTGGTAATTAGTTTCTATAAGGTTTTGATGCCTTCGGAGAGCCGGTTGTTATTTCTGTATATAACTAGACTGAAAATCTCCTATCATGTTACTCTCTCTATTTTGTTCAAAGGTGTTTTCGTTTTTCAAGAATTGACCTGTGGTCAATGGGTTATGACATACAACGTGTCCGTCATACAAAAAGATTATAAATAACTCCTGAAATACCTCATTTATTCCAATATTGAGCAGGAAGAATATTTTATTGAAAAGGGTCACCAAAACAAAAAGCCCAGCACTCAAAGGTTTCACTTTTTCAAAAGGTGCCAGCTCTCAGAGGGTTAACTAAATAACGCTTCTGTCTTTTTACAGTGCAGGACTGAAAGAGTCTGTTTTTAAAAGACATGTGTTATTCAGGTAGCAGGAGAATATTTGCTTTCTTTATCCTTGACCCCTTTACCATGTCTATATATATATATATATATACGTTACCTGTTGAGCTGTTTGTAAGACAGTGTCGTTAATTAGATGACAGTATATTTTGAATAGACTGAAATAAGTTTGGTCTGTTTGTTTGTCTGGCTCCCTCATTCACTTTCTTTTCAAAATGATATAAATAAGAAATATAGCCCTCATTTGTTTATACATGTATTACATAATCTGTATGGATGCACATTTTCTTTTTTTATCAGGAATGCATGGCCGAGATGGAAAAAGATATGGAACTTTCCTTTGCTGTTAAAGAGAGCCAGGACAAGGAATGTTGTATCTGCTTAGAAATGGTGATGGAGAAGGCAAGGACCACAAAGTCCAACACACGATTTGGCATATTAGAAAACTGTGTTCATTGTTTCTGTCTTTCTTGCATACGGAGATGGCGAGGGATAAAAGCTTTGGAAAAAATGTCAGGTTAGTAGCACTTCATGAACTGTATGATTTAACATAATGGATACAAATAGAAGGAAACAATTATGACATTGACGTATTTGTACCTATGTCCTTCGTTAATGGCTGAATAGGCAGCTTTGGGATTTATACATACTATTAATAGTATCTTTCTCCTTTAAAATGTGTGGCACTAAAATCTACAAAACAAACAAAATGAAAAAGAAAACAAAATTTCAAAATTGTATCTTCGCAACTAAGAACCTATTTCCTTATTTGGCTTCCCTCAAGGGTTAAGTACAGTTCTCTGTGTAGGGAAGAAGAGAAGAACTTTTCTTTTTAAACACAAAAGCATTTCTTTTAAAGAAAAACAACTTAGTTTTAAGTTGAAAATTTTTAATTTACCAATTTTTGTGAATAAAGCAATTTTGTTATACTCACATACAGTCAAAAGGCTTTATGTGAAATTCATGAGACAGGGTTTCTGTTTGGATTGAGTGTTGTTTAGACAATCAGAAAGGCAATGTAAATGACAATAGCAAATAAATGTGTGTAGTGTAGTGTCTTGGCCAACACAGCACACATGGGAAACAAATATGTGTGTTTGTGTGCACGTCTTATATATACACTGACATCATATTTTTTGAGGCAGTGAGGGAATATTAGTAGTACGAGAGGGGGGGGATAGTGAAAAGACACCATGCTGACTGACTGGGTCATCATTAACTTAAATAAAGACAGGGAGATTGGGGTAGGGGGTGGTGAAGAATCTTTGCAATCACATAACTGAGTGCTCCATCACCAGCATTAGTACATACACACAGGCACATGCACTCTTCTAGTATAGTGGTACATGTACTGTATATTCACTAAGGGTAGTTCTTGAGCTAGCACCAATTATTTTGGACGAAATGTAAATTTCGGATTAAACGGGTAAAATTGTTGGGGGGGGGGGGGGGGTTATTTCAAAAAACCAGGACTTGGCAAATTTTTCGAAACAAACAATTTCAAGTGTTAGTGTTTATATTTTTTTTAAAGTCAAAATAACAGCTTTAAATCTAATTGCATACAAGGCATGCAAATTCCAACATGATTGAGTTTCATATAACGTACGTTGGAAGTTTGATTCTCAGATACTTCTCTGGACTTTTTTCAAATTGTTAATTCTTTTTTTCCCAACATGTTTCAGGGTTTGCCCAATCTGCCGAGTACATTCCGACGATTTGTGACGCCCAGCAAATTCTGGGTAGAGGAGGAAGACAAGAAGAAAAAACTTATTCAGGATTACAAGGATGCTTTGATGTGAGTGATTTATGAAGGATTTATAAGAACAAAATGAATGTATCCTCCATCTATTTTGAGTTTGTCATTTCCTCTACTCTCTGAGTCTCATTTGCGTGCAAACATTCACATTCTCATCACTCTCTTCAAATTTTTCACTGCAGATACATGTTTTATATCTATAATTTTAAAATGTTCTTCGAAAGTTTATTCAGTACAATACAAAGATGCCAGCTCAGGTGATTACTGTCATTCACTCTGTAGCCATACACTCTATCTAAATCCAACAACTAGCCAGCCAGTCGTGTTGTCGATCATCTGATATGATAGACTTGCTTGCATTGTCTCTTTCACACATCAATGCAATATAGCTGCTACACATGCCATCCAAGCGCATCAATTATGAGCATAGTATACTGTATAATGATTGCACACGCTATCTAAATTGAACAGTTGATAGTGTTAGGATTTTACATCCTAGTGACCTTCATATTAGAATTTTTAACATGATTTGAGACAATGACCATTTTTTCTGTTCCAAATAAATGACGAGTGTTTCAATTAAACAGTATAACTTTCATACAAAGAGTTCAGTCCCAGAGGAATAGTTTCAATTAAGCGGCTGTTCCAATTATCGGCTTTGACTATTATGTTTGCTTTCATGTTATGCTCATACAGTAATAGCTGTATAATGGGAACCATTTCTACCTGAGAAGCACGTAACGAATAAATGAAAGTTTGCTTATTCACCAACACCACATTGGTCGGACATGTATCTTTGATTTCATTGACAACATTTATTATAAACCTCAGTTGTTTTCATGATGTACATTGTGGAATGAAGAATTTAGACCAATTGTTCGTTTTGCCTTCACAATACATTGTGACATGTAGAGAAAGATTCTCTATAAATATTAACGACCTATGCTAGAAGATGACCATTGTTGTGTTTGGTGCAGGTGGATGAAATTGACACCTTGCCATCTGGCATGGAGAGACAGTTCGTTCGCTATCAACACCTATTTAGTACAGCTGACAGGCATGGCTTGATCGTCTACACCTATTTTAATTGAAATACTTCATATTTGTAATATTTTAAAAAAGATATTTGTCTTGATAACTTTGGTGTTTGCTACTGTTGCAACTGTGTTGTGAGCTCGTCTGTACCTGTTGTTAAGTGGCAAATTCGAAAAGAAAAAATCTGTTTCCTGAGAATCTGATGCTGCGAGGCATGTCTCCTTAGATCGCCACTTTTCCAGAAATTTCCTGAATTCTGGAAAATGAAAATCTCCGGAAGATGTTCCAGAAATCACGCGATCAAACTTGACATGTCTGGAAGGAAATGGGTGATGAGAAAAAAATCCGCAAGTGACAATCAGTGCAAAGTTTACAAGTTATGAATTCTTGTTTCCATTTCAATTTCAATCTGATCTTGTCATCAATCTGAGGACGAATTTGCTGATATAACAGATAACACTGAAAGCAACAAAGTTATTGTACAGGCTGACTGGTGTGCATGTCCGAAAATTCACCTCAGAGCCCAAAGTTAGCACAACAATGTACTTGGGCCTGATACTGAAAAGAATTGGGTTTATATTGTTGCTGTATCTGGATAACGTATCAAACTGGGACTAGGCGAAGATTTTGAATGCAATGCCAGGTTGATGCACTGGATGTTAGTCCATTGGTGCAACAAAGCTGGCCAGGTTTAAAAAGAGGAGAGAGGGGATGACAGTCCTCTAGAGACGTAGATTGAGAGAAAAACTCTCATTCACAGAGATATATATCTACTTTACTACGTTAGACAAAGCAATACCGTCAATTGTGTGTGTTCGTGTGGATCTAGGTGTCATGTGTGATGAAGTGGCAGAAAACACTTATGGGGAAGGGAAGTTTGAAAGAATGAGAGCTGTAGAGATGTAGCTTATACTAGTGCCTCTCAAACTGTTTGATATGGCGTACTGGCAGCTGTTTTGGGGTCATTTCTTTCAATCTGCTAGGGACCGCTGAGCTAAACAAGCACAGCACTCGTAGATCTCGACGTACTGGCAGACGTACCGCACTTTGACTTTTAGTAGCACTTGCACACACGAAGGGTCTAGATCTGTGGTGATGATGTGATTATACCTAGGCCTAGCTTTCTAAATGAGGAATACAATGTTAGGCTGGCATGCCTGTAGCTGTGTGTGTGTGTGTGTGAGAGAGAGACAGATAGAGAGAGAGAGGAGATTTGCATTTCTTCGTTAGACAAAGCACTATCGTCAATTGTGTGTGTGTTTATGTAGATCTAGGTGTCGTGTGTGATGGAGTGTCAGAAACACTCCTGGACCCCTCCACCATAAGTAGGCTTCCTAGTTTTTCTATTTTAGTTCAGGCTGACTGTTCTGACGACGCACACATTTACATAATACACGTATATTATATAAATATGTGTAAAGATGTGTATTTTATTCGTCTACATATTAGGAGTACTTGAGTTTCTTAGCAGCTCATTGCAAAAAGGTTCAGGAAATTTCTTCAGGTGTGAATGACATCTCTGGCGATACATTTTCAGTTCTTGTAAAGCAAGTTGAGAAGGCCCATAACTAGCATATACTTTTGTTTTATCTTCACAATGTTTTAAATATTTTAGGCAAATTGGTCTCCAATTTATGCGAACTTTCTCTCTTTTTTTCTTTCTTTTCAACAGGAATAAACCTTTGCCAGTACTTCAAACTAGGTGAAGGAGAATGCCCTTTCAACGAAAAATGCTTTTATCGCCATGCTTATCCTGATGGAACTATTGCCCAGCCCAAACCTTGGAAAAGACGTCGAGTCAATGCTGATGGGGAAGAGAATTTGATGGATACAATAAGTTTATGGAATTTCCTTGAGCACCGCGACTCATCAAACCGAAGTCTTGACGACGAATTGTCCATGTTCTTGTCCTTAGTTCTGTCCCAAGACAGCGACGAGGATTATTGGGATTGGCAATTCAATTATACTTTTTCAGACTCAGATTCAGGAAGTGACTGGGATGTTTGATTTTAGTTTGACATATATGATCTCATTTGGGTTTTTTTAAATGCTTATCTATAGAGTGCTTTCAAAAGAGTTTTGTACAAAATCATGCTGTTAAATACTTAACAAAAACAAGATTGGATTACATATGGGCTATTTGGCCCATTGGATAGAACCCTGTACAAATTAAGTTGTGTTTTACAAAATGTAGCTATTACCAAAATTTTGATGGAAATAGTTGGCACATATTTTGTAACTGCTTTGAAATATTTGGGTAGGGCCCTACCACTATGGAGACCCAGATTGTGTTGGTCTATTTTGTTCCTGTGAATATTTCCCTACTTTTTGGTGGAAAACCTTGCCTATTTTCAAATATAATGAGATTAAATTAAGCTTATTAAATTAGATCATAATCATAGTTATTAATTTATTAATATCTTTTTGTCAATTAAAGCTTATAATGAGTGTTATCAATTGAGGCACCTGTATATTTTTATGTCACTAAGTGACTGTAATCATTCATTTATTTCAAAGTACATTCATCATTTCTTAATTACAAACAATATGGAGCATATTTTGACTTGTGCAAAAGAATGTTTATGAGAACTATAAGTGAGATATTGAGTGATCAAGATTTCAGTCATAACCAGGCTTTTTTTAAACGGATGTAGCAATAGCGTGGGTCTATATTCCACCACCACCCCCCCCCTCGCACATTATTCAGGATGCCATACGATTTTTTCTGTCACTGTCATATTGTTTTGTAATCTTGTAGAACACCTGGAAATTTTATTCATCTCTCCTACCTTGAAGAATGTAAACCATGCCGTTCAGAATAAAGCTGCTATGTAAAGTGTTATATGAATGTGTTTGATACATGCACACGGAGAAGGGTGGGAGTCTTAATTGCTCAATAAAATAGCAACTGTATCATTTTCGCAAAAACTTTGGGGCTTAGTATAGAATTCTACAACAGTGTAAAACCTCAATGTTTAGTGTTTTTCAGTGGCTTAGTGGTTATGTTGCCAGACTTTGGACCATAAAATCTTAGCTTTGAATCATAGTAATGCTAGGTCCAACGTTGGGTTCTGTGTGAAAGACACTTAGCACACATATTCCCCATTCAACCCAGGTGCAAGTGGGTACCACCACCATCAGCTTAGGAGTAAACACCTGCGACAGAGTAGACAAAGAAACAAATTAATAATTAATATTTATACAATGATGAGCAGAACTACTGGTGCCGAAAGATGGTCATTGCGCAAATTTCATCAAGAGCGCAGGGGACAGTGGCAAGTACCACTTTGGCTGATGAGGCGCCATAACATTGATGGACAGCATTGACAGAGATGTCCAATACACGTCGGCTGTCACTATGGTTAATTTGGGAGGGAACAGATTTAGAAAATGGGTTTCTGATGTCATTAAGATATTGGAGGACATCGGTCGGCTAAGCAAAGGCTAGTTTTAATAATCTATTCTATTGGACATCATGTACAAGAGGTGTAAATGACGTTCCTGCTACTACTGCTAGTACAATTGACGTTGTTTTTATATTCTAGTGAAATGGTTCAGATTTCGAAGGAGAGAATAGTAATAATATTAGATTTCATTTTGTGTGTTTGTCAGGTTTCTTTTGTCCCTTTTTGGTTGTGTGTTTTGCTTGTTTTTAGGCCATGGTATTTTAAAATTTGTATTGTATGATGTGGGTTTGTCGTTTTGTTTTGGGGTTTTCTTGTTTTGTGTTGTGTTTTATCATGTTTTTATTAATACGTACTTTGTCTACTGCATATCTGCATGTAAAATTTGCAGATCTTGATTTTCTGATCCCAAAGAAATTATTATGATTTTAATATAAAAAATTATCGTATTAAACAAGCATTGACAAATTATCCAAATTAACCCTTTGAACACTGGCGCCCCAACCCTTAAAAAACCCTGTCCCTGGTCCCCCAGCCAAAATGGCCATTTTTAATAGATAGTACTAAAGAGGACAGAAGCATAAAACAAACACAACAATGATGGAAGGGAAGTAAATATAAATGTCACAAAATGTTTTGCTGACCTTTATCTCCAGTATTGTTGCTTCCTGTGCCAATCGGTCCAACATGTAGACCCCTTTTGATGACAACATGTAGACCCCTTGATGACGACATGTAGACCCCCTTTTGATGACAACATGTAGACCCCTTTGATGACGACATGTAGACCCCCTTTTGATGCATAAGTAAACTTGGCACTCTATGCACTGGATCCAAGTCATCACTAGGCCCAGGTACAGGCTCTTCCTCAACTACATTTTGGTCTAGATCTACTTCTACTTCATCATCGGACATGCTTTCAATGTCACTCACTGGATAATCTGCATCAAAGTCTAATTCTTCCTCATCCGAATCAAGAATCATCGCCCTAACAGCTGATTCTGATAACCTAGTTTTACCTCTTTTTACCCCCTGACGAAATTTTCGCTAAAATCACCACAAAAATGACACAGGTTGTTCAGGCTTTCTTTATTTACATCGAGGAAGCGAAAGTAGCGGGCAGCCGCGACCTTTGAAGAGGTAGAAGCACAGGTATGCAAGGTCACGAGTTCAGACCGGTGTACCTGTCAATAGTGTATTTGACTCGGAGAATTTGCCCAGTGTACCGGGCAATAGTGTTCAAAGGGTTAATGTGAAAAGTCAATATTGATACCATGTCTAAAGACAAAGAAATTATCTCCCTCAATTTACAGACAGTGTACAGCGATGATGTGAAGAAGAAAATTATTATAACACAATGAAAATTTTGATATTATTGCATTGTAGCCATATAAATAAAGGTGGCAGACATTCTCTCATATATGAAATATATCATTTCTAGTTCAGCTTTTTTTTCAGTAGTAGTCCAGATGTTTACCCATTTGTTTATTTGTTTGTTTTGTTATGTAACAAATGGCATTACATTCCAAAGATTAGAGATTAGTAATCTTTGTCTTATGATTTTGCTAAATTTTGTTAGCTTTTCATGATAGGAAAAAGTTCGTAATTTTCAAATACCAGAGAAATGGATTTGAACTCACTTCTATGGCAACCATTACTAATTAGTTTAAGAATTACCTCCTTATATGGTAAAATCATTGAATAAAGGCCACTTTTCACTTAACCCATTGCTTTACAATGCACATGCTACAAATACTACAATCCCTCCCCAATCACTTCAATGCACCTAACCTGATAGTGAAAGTACGTTTTATCCAAATCGTCCCGAACAGGCAAAAAATTTGGATTAACCGGGACTTGAGGTTAACTGAAAATGCCATATTTTGTTCTTGTCAGAGATATGGAGTGTTAAATACATAAATTGAGAGCAAATAATACCTTCTGCTTTTCATATACGGGTTTGGGACATCTTATCAACTGGTGAAACCTCGATTTTCACCCCTATTTATGTTAATCAATCAGACAAAAATAATAAAATACGCAACCAGTATAAAAACTGTCTGGTCTTAATGCCTGGAATCGCCGCTTCATTAAAGTCATTTCCATTCATTTCTGTCTAGACAGCTTGAAGCGCATTCTTCTTTGATGTTCATTATACCTTGGTCCACCGCCACTTCACTACAGTAGACTTAGCATCACAACGGGTCCAGCTTACAGCGACCGGCAGTGTATAAAGTGAATTGTATTACATGTATAGCACTTCTGTGTTGACTGGTGCGTCATCTATTTGTTTACCTTAATTGAAATTAATCAGGGGCCTTTGGTTGGTATTATTGTGAAATTTCACTTTGATTTATGACTGGTTTTAATTTTTTTTTCTCCAAGCACAAATGTGGATTAAACGGGTCGAGATTTGGATTATCCGGTTTAAGTATATAGAAGTTCTTAAGGCAGCCGAAATTTCTTGACAAGCACACACATGTGTACCTGCGGTAAAAAGGTGTTTTATTTTCTCAATACTTTGTGGAATGAAAATTTTTTAGGCAGCACAGAGGCCAATGATGTAAAACTTGATAGTGAATCAGACTTTGACTTTGATGTTGAGTTTGAAAATGACAGCAGTTAAGATCTAGAACTAGACCAAGACGAAAATTCTGCTGCTGACCATGAATTTTAAAATTAAAGTAGACAATTTTAACCACTACCATTGAAATCATCATCATTGCCTTTTCACCCTATACCAGGGTATAGACCACGAACAACAGACTTCCATTATTCCTATCTTGGGCAATTCTTGATAAATCCCCCCACAAAAGACCCCCTCTCCTCAAGTCATCTTCCATTAGCCTTCTCCAGGTGGGGGGGGGTGAAATTGACTGGTGAGTTTGGGATCAAAATGTTGACTTTCTGTTCTTTGAATATTCGGGTAGAACAATCATTTATCTTCAAGCTTATGGCAAAAAATGTCCATATGACGAATCATTTATTTTTTTTATAAAATATTTTATAGGCGAGGGCAAAAAAAATATTGACATAAATTACCCTAACATTGACTGAGAAGATTGGCACTGAAAACCCCTATAGCGGTGGCCAATCGCCAATGTGGCAACACAGTTCTTTTGCTTGGCTTTCAGGAACATAGCGTGTTGATCGGCCGATCGCTTTGTGACATAAGAGGTGAAGGCCAGCGTCGCGCGTATGTAAACTTAAGCACAAGTATAGGAATAGAGGGAAAAACAAAAAACTGGTCATTTTGACGGCTGTTTTCACAGCAATGCAGATCTAAACCTAGTTTTAACAATCCTCTTTACATTAATAACAATTGTCTGAAGTGTGCTTTATGTTCTTTTCTTTTCATTTCTTTACTTGCATTTTTGGTTAGTTTTTTCACACTAATATTCTATCTCCTCCGTCATTTACCGACCAATTTGTATAATATTTCACACACAGGTTCCTCTCGTCAATGTTGATAAACGATGTCAGGTTATTTTTATATTTTGTAAACTTTTTGAGAAACTTTTTTTGTAATAAACATCCCATTTTTGTGTATAAACGATATATCGTATGCTATTTTCAAATATTCATTGGAAAAAAAAAAAAAATATCTATTAAAAAAAACCCGACATCATTCATTGGATGTTGAATGGAAAAAACAATGTGCACATGTTTTGGGCGATTTTATTCATAAAAGAGATAGATTTTGAAAATTGGGTCAAAATCTAAGATGACAATCAAGGACACTACAAACTTTTCAAAGATATAGGATGACTATATTTTGACAGGTACTCATATATATACTCAAATCAAAAATCGTAACTCAAAAGCAAAAAGAATCACTTCACTTCAGTAGGAACGCCCCCCCCCCCCTCCCTTAATCGGGGCCTTCCCCTAACCCTTCCACTGAAGGGCATGTCTTGTAGTACTTCTCTGAGGGGGAGTGTGTTCTATCCATCTCCCCTGTCCTATTTCTTCTGCTATTGGTTTCTGAGCTGTTTTTCCCCAGAGTGTTTCATTTTGGATTTTATCTGACCACTGAATTTGTAGTATTTTCCTAAGGCAAATGTTGACAAAACGCTGAAGTTTTCTACCCAGGTCTTAGAGGGGCTCCAGGTCTCACATCCGTATAACAATACCGATTTGACATTGGAGTTAAAAAGTCTAATTTTTGTTTTAGTGGTGATGGTGCGGTCCTTCCAGACCTTGTATAAGTTCCTGAATGCTGTTCTTGATTTTCCTATTCTTGTCTTGGTATGTGCTGTTGTTCCCCTACATTATCTACTACACTGCCAAGATAGGTAAAGTTGTCCACTACTTCCAGAGGCTTACTGTCCACGGTGATTGGTACAGAGCTTGCTCTTTTCATTTTAAGTATCTTTAATTTTGAGGCCAATAGAATTGGATAATTTTGAAAGATTTGCCATTTTACTCTGCATCTACTGGTGGTTGTGTGATAATAGTGCCAGGTTTGCAAAATCAAGATCATCTAGATGGGTCCATAACGTCCACTGAATGCCATTTCTTCTTCCTGCTATTGTTTCTTTCATAAGCCAGTCAATTGCTAGAATAAAGAGGAATGGTGAAAGTAGGCAACCTTGTCATACACCTGATTTTATCTCAAAGCTGTCTGTAAGTTGTCCAATTTTAACCACTGCCATTAAGCAGCATGTCTAAATTAGCTGAAAAAATCAGGATTTTTGTTGTTTTATCGTATTGTTGCCACCATCTTTGATTTTCATTGCGAAAATACTGACAAATTCAATTTAAAAAATAGTCTTTTTCAGTTTTAAACAAACTTGGCTGTAACTGTACACATGTGTTATTCAGTTTCCTATCTAGCCGGCTCGTAGCAATTTTCGATAAATTGAACGTTTTGATTTTATTAATTTTTTGAAAATGCATATACTATAGATCTATAGCAACTTTTCCCATTTGTTTTGCAAAGATTTTAAGAGTAAGGTATATTGAAAATTGCTACTGATTGAACTTTTGTATTGCTTCATAGATGCTATATACCAAAATTGGGGGCAATCGAATGATAAATAAAAAAGGAGATCGCAAATCACTGTTAAAAAGTAACATTTTGAGAAAATTGTATTTAAAACAATTTTTTTCGTTACTTGAATGTTTTTTTCACATATAAACCTAAAGAAGAATATTAAAATGCTTTAAAACGTCATACAATGTTGAGAGGCTCTCAAATCCTTCTTGTCGACCTATTTCAACTGCTCTGGGTCCCTTATAGTCATGTTGGATGGCACTTTTTTAATAACAGGTGCGCTGAATGTCTCAGTAAATTGCGGCAGATCTTACCTAATATTGAAAATAATTCATTAAAAGTAGATTTCTGGGATAGAGTACTTTGTGATGATTAAAATGAGTAACAACTTGCTATACTAAAGACAATATTTCTTGCTTTTATGGTACAGGTGTATTGAAAGTTAGGCTTCTATCGTTTCTGGAAAAGAATTGTATAAAATGAAAGAATCGATGCTGAGGTTTTTTATGGTATCAATGTAAAGGAAATGAGCTGCTCCATCCAGTAATTCAATAAGCTAGATTTGTCCAATTTGTTGTAAAATGCCTCCCTCTGGACTCCTCCCACCCCTTTTAAACACTCAAAAATGGACTTGTCAATCATGAACTAGTCTTGCGCTATATTTATAACTACTTACTATTAGTATTAGATATTTACATCAAGACCTATGACTCATAGCAACACAAAATGACTAGTAAAGTCCTTTCTTTTTCGATTATCTCAAAACTATAATAAATTAATTTATGCCATTATGCTACCACCATGACAGCCGGCAAAATGAGTACGCTACGTTTCTAGATTGACTCATTAAGTAAACTGCCCTTCTAGATTGATTCATTATGTATACCACTCCTCTACATTGATTCATTAAATATACAACTTTTCTACATTGATTCATTAAGTACACCACTCTTCTAGATTGATTCATTAAGTACACTGTTTTTTAGATTGATTCATTTACAATGCTCTTCTAGATTGACTCATTAAGTACACTGTTTTTTAGATTGATTCATTTACAACGCTCTTCTAGATTGATTCATTAAGTACACTGTTTTTTAGATTGATTCATTTACAACACTTTTCTAAATTGATTCATTAGATACACCACTCTTTTAGATTGATTCATTTACAACGCTCTTCTAGATTGATTCATTAAGTAACTGCTCTTCTAGATTGACAAAATATGAAATCAACTTGATTAGCACAAGACTGCAGCACCATCCTCGCCTCATGCGTCATCTCCAAACAAAATCCCAGATGAACTGTCTCCGCCATAAAAGATAAAAGATTAATATAATAAAACAGAACACCAACACGAAATTTCCATCTTCGACTCGATCACCCAAATTTTCTAATTTCCCCCTGTTACGACAGAAGAAATCAAGAAGACCATCCACGAAGCTCCGAACAAGACTTAGTCTCGATGCCCTGCCAACATGGCTACTTAAGGCCTACTGTAAGGAAGTTGCCAACCCAATGGCTTCTATTGTAAACAGATCGCTCGCCCATGCTGACCTACCACCTGAAATTAAAGAAACACACCTTTGCTAAAGAAGAAACCCTTGACACCGAACTGCTTAAGAACTATTGGCCAGTTTCTAATCTTTATTTTATATCTAAATTGATTGAAAATATTGTAGTGAAACGACTTTACATTGCAAGCTTGTTATTATCGCTACCATCAATAAGCTCTGCGTGGACTTCCAGTCTGCGTACCGATCTTGCCACAGCACTGAAACATCACTATTACGTGTAGGGCCTACACAATGATGTTGTCGGCCACCTCCAAACTAACACTAAACTAACACCGACGTGTCGGTGTTGCTTCTGGATCTATTCTAAGTGTAGCATTTGACACCGTCGATCACAAGATGCTTTTGATGACAATGAACCATCTCTTTGGAGTTACAGACGGGTTTTAGATGCCC